>JAKRZM010000504.1:2785-68522 GCA_036379175.1 Heliconius cydno galanthus | reverse complement strand
TTTAACAAATTAAAAATAGGATTTCGTCTAAATGTAGAGTCAAAACTACCTACCTACTACCTATTCCAGAATTCGGCGGAGAGTGGGGAACGGAGTTTCTTAACACTATTTTCCCTTTGCCTATCCTGCTGTGTGCGGGATACAGCGTGAAGCTGATCAGTACATAAGCCATGTATTACATGTTATCTATAACGTCTATAATAATTTGCAGTAATACAGTTATAATTTCAACTTTATATGGAATTTAATCGTTCAACACGTTTCATTGAACTAGTTAATTCAACTATGGGGTCACTTTTTGTGGCGGCACACTTACATGTTATTAATGGCTGCCATATTTTTTTTTGATAAAAAAATACATAAAATATAGCAGTCGTCACGACCGCTATGACGTTTACACTGGGACAGTCCAAAGGTTCCTTTACTTTTCTAGATTTATGCGTTTAAATATACTTTATTATTATTTACAATTATATGACTAAACGAGGCATTGAATTAAAAAAATAATCTATTACTATAAACCGTACGTCATTATCAATTGTATTTGTGATTACAGACTTTATATAATTTAAGATGAGTCATCGTTTAATATTTTTTTAATTTATTCGCTTAGTCTCTAGCACTTACAATAAAAGTTGTTTCGACTCATACAGAAATTAAATATTTTGAATGTATGTAGCATAAGTACAAACGAGGCCAGTCGTGACGTAAGTGAAGTAAAACTGTAAACGCGAAGGGTTATGGCTTCGATTCCTAGTCGAGGAAATAAAATATTTAATATATCCATTTTCTTCGCTCTGGTGTAGAAACAAAGCGTGTCGCCGAGTTCTACCATTCAACACGCAAACGCGATGCCTCCAGAATTTGAAGTAAAATGGGGGATCGGAGTGACTTAACACTACATTCCCTCTGCCTACCCTGTTAAGATCGGAATACAGATAATCTTCACGCAAAAAAAATGTAAATCTAATAAAAATCGTCTAAAACTCACCAATGATGTGTATGATTTTTTCTCTTTTACTCGTAGCTCTACCTATTAAAAAATTCTCGGGTTTCACGTCCCGATATATTAGATGTCGCGTGTGGACATATTCGATGCGATGTAACTGGAAAGGATGGGCACATGTTAGTCATTAGTTGCGTCTTCGGTGCGGTGATTAGTATAAATTGTTCTAATTCTTAATTAATCAAATTTATAAGTTTTCTTAAAGTGTTTTCCGGAGCCTGCAACTTATATAAGTTTTGTAATTATTTTTTTTAATTCTTTTGGCTTAAACACAATTAGTAAAGTGTTTCAGTGTTTTACAGGTCAAACACTAAGTAAGACGAACACTCAAGGATATGCTCAAATTGATGTTAATTTATCTATTCCAACTAAAGTATGGAGATCATTCTTAATGCAGGTACTATGCTATACATTCGTGCCAAAACAACTTCAATACAATAAATCTATATTACTGTAACCGTTCACAACTAGGTCAAAAAGTACCATAAAAAGTTGGTATAAAATTATACTAAAACATATATTTTAAAATTTCAAAGGGAAATTAAAAATATATTAATATTAGCAAAAACTCACCAGCTGCATAGCGATCATCAATACAGTCTTTAAGGAGAAACGACGGCCGCACAAATCGAACAAATCCTCTAACGACGGACCGAGCAGTTCCATGACCAAGGCATTGTATTTACCACACGGGCCAAAGTAGTACACTTCGGGTATGCCTTCCGCCGTCGAGGGTGCTAAAGGGTCCACGGGAAGTAGGCAAGGAAGATAGGAAGAGATAGATGTTTTAGACACTACTTACTTTAGTGAACATTGCTCTCTCGAACCGCTTGTTACACAACACAGAAGCCGATATTGAATCGCGAGAGCAATGTATAAAAAAACCAATGGGTAAAAAAAGTGCTTGTGGCGGTTAAACAACGACATGACCTAGGTATGTTCCCGAAATGGGGGTAACCACGTATTCGATATCGGTTGCGGTGTTGTGTTGCGAGGCTTTGCCGCGTGAATAGGGAATAGCGCACCCTTGTGACGGTCTCATTTTGTATTTCAATGACGAAGTCATTCTAATAATTAATTAATTAAAATTTTATACAATTGAATCATTTAACGTAATAAACTTTTGAATTATTTATGAAAACAAATTTTATATATATATAATTTTTTTCATAAAAACGAAATACAAAATGACGACAAACGCTATTCCTATACTTTACTACGTACAACGTTTGTATTGTATTCGTCAACTTACTAATTGCATAGCGATCATAAGGACCGTCTTGAGTCTGAACCTCCTCCCGCAATGTACAAAGAGGTCCTCTAAAGAGGGTCCTAGCAACTCCATGACCATGGCGTTGTAGCGACCGCCACAAGTACCCAAGTAGTATACTTTTGGTATGCCCTCTGGCCAAAATTATTTATTATTTATTTATTATATTAAGAATAAGAAAAATCTTATCTAGCGTTAAATTACGTGAGTTTTCTTTTGATCGTTCATCATGAATCATCTATTCTTTTTAGAAAACAACTTCTATGAAATATTAGTTTAATTCGTAAGTTAATATACCATTTCTTACTTTATAACAAAATATATTTGAAGCACAAATGAGATTCTAAAAAAAAAAAAAATTTTTAAGGCTTAGAATATAATATTACTTAACTTTCATAATTAATTTCACGATAAAGTAAATAATGGCATTTTCTGTCGGCTATTAGACAAAGTTACCTCACAACGATAATAAACAATTATCTTTTCCAGATAAGATAAGCCCGAGAAAATCTAAAACTGTCTCGAACACATTTACGTAATAATTTGAAATTTTTTAAGTCATCACTAAATTGCTAATAGTTTTATGTTTATTTTTTACCTATTTTCATAAAAAGAGGTGTATTCTAAACATTCTGTTCAGTAGTGTAGCGAAAATATTACACTCTTATGAAATGTTTCTGGGAACGTACACAAACTACACGTATCGCGTAAACAATGACGAGCGTTGTGTACATACACTATTTACAACTACACTGAACAATTGAGATCTTTCTTTATTAGAATCTGTGATTTCTTTTAAGAAAAAAATAACATAAAGCTACTTAATTTCCATATCTTTTAGACATTCAGTAAAATAAGTTTCAATTTAAAAATATTTGAACAATATGTTATATGTACTCAAAACAAAAATTAACTATCGATTTTTAATAAATAAAAAACGAATATAAATAATATTTTTAAATCGAGACATTAACGTTTATAATATCGATTACAAAACAAGACTCACCGTGCGTTCCTAATAGTTTGTAAAATCGATATTCTAGATGTAATTGTGGAGCCTTGGACTTCATAGGCTCCATCTTTATCGCTACATGTTCATTGTTGTATAGATTTTTACCTGCAAAACAAAACAATTGTCTTAGCACTTAAAATTACAAATTTACATAACCTTTATAGGTAAATATATTAGAATGACGAAGAGGCCAGTCGTGACGTAGGGGCTCAAGCGTGTAAACGGAAATGAAATATTTAATTTTAGTTTCTTTGCTCTGGTGCCAAAGCTAAACGCGGCGTTAAGTTCCGACACTCGGCACGCAATGCCTTGAAAATTCGTGGGAAAGTGGGGAGCGGAGTGTCCTAACACTAGGCTTACGGAATAGAGCATGAAGCTGAAAGAAAAAAAAGGGAATGACGCAAGCAAACATCCGTATGGGCGTATTTAAAGAAACTTACGCTTCATTATCATTTTGTAAAGTGTTTATGAACGATTTCAGCATTGGCATGAAATATATGAAGATAATCAAATGAACAGATGGCCGCTATTAAAATACAATTACGGATATACTATTCTATTTTGATTTAGTAAGAATAAAATTTATTAAATTTTTAATGCAGCGAGCTTTTTATTACATCCTATACTGGATATTTGTGTGAGAATTGAAGGTTTTTAAGCAGCAGTTCAGCGGCAAATGAGGAATGGATGCTCTCAACACTAGGTTCTGCCTGCCCTGCAGTACGCGGAATACAGCGTGACGCTACAATAAATTATTAACTCATTGCATTCCAGCTTAAATTTTACTGTAAATACACAACATTTTCACCATCTACAAAAAAACAAAAAAAAAACAAAAACGTCAATTAAATGACATTAAACCAGCAGAAACCTATTAATTTAATATCTAAGTGCACCCGATAAAAATAACAATTTTAATAGTACCAAATATTTAATTTGTATTATAATTAATAATTTAAATATCCAATATGCCGCCTTTGATTGGTTGACATGTGTGACGTGACGAGTCTGGCGATTCGAGATAAGGTTCCTCGTAAAGATCCACGTTATCGAATCTCGATGGTCGGCTATCTTATCGGGGGACAAATTAAATGGAACAATGGTACCTATAGGTACCCATCGATATACCTTCTTCTAGGGATCTACAATGTTATCTTGAAGGAACAATTGATATTATATTTGTTTGAATAATTGCAAAGACGGTTAGTTTTTATTCTTGTGGCACGTAATCCCGAGGCCATGGCCACGTAGGCCTGATGTTCTTTTCGATTTCTTCGCTCTTGTGTCGACGCAAAACGCCGTGTTGAGTTCCGCCACCCAACCCGTAATTCCTTTTAGAATTCAGCGGAAAATGGGGCACGGGGTGACTTAACTAGGTTCCCTACTAGGTTCCCTGCTGTGTGCAGGATACAGCGTGACGTAATTTTTGACAACTTTTATTGTTCTCAAATATATTCTTTCAAGAGAAACAGTCTATTATTAGTAATAGGTATATCAGTGGAGAGCATAATTGATTAGATCGATTATACGTCTTACGCACAGGGCGTGGGTTTTAATCCTGCTACGTCCTGAACTGTAAATTGTAAGACTTAATTCTACAAGCTTACTTAACCTACAAACTAAGTGTGGTATACATACGAGTTAAGTAATATATTAAATATTTTTAAGAATTGGAGCACAAGGACAGTTTCAAGAAGCGCAGGTTCAACTCCCGCTACGTTCAAATATTTATACATTCTCTTAATAAATACGTCATATATAGTACATAAAATACAGTAGTAGTTGGAAAACAGTTTACAGTCTTACGTATGATTTCTTATCATTATTGCAGGATTATAGAGTGACATTTTCATTTTCTTAGCAACGATAAATAAATTTAAATTCTCCTGTAAATAGTAAAAAATAAAAATGTCACATTTTTATATCGACATAGAAGCTGTATATTTAAGAGAACAATTTTGAACCACCTCTAGGACAATATGAAACAAACACGTGCTTGCACGTGCAAAGTTATCTTTTATTTCTACAGTAATGTTGTCATTTACTTTGTAAATAAAAAAAAAGCTTTTTAGTCTTCTTTATAAACCCTAAGGATTATACATTAATGTATTCATATATAGAAATTCATATAGAAAATATAAATATAAAATATGTTTATTTATAACGCTCTCAACACATCAAGGTTCTTATTGAAACCAACATTTCTTTTTTTAGATCNTTTTTAAACAGCGGCAAATGAGGAATGGATGCTCTCAACACTAGGTTCCTTCTGCCTGCCCTGCAGTACGCGGAATACAGCGTGACGCTAAAATAAATAGTTAATTCATTGCATTCCATCTTAAATTTTATAAACATTTTCACCACCTACAAAAACAAAAAAAAAAACGAAAACGTCAATTAAATGGCAGAAATATACCTACTTATTTAATATCTAAGATGCACCCGATAAAAATAACAATTTTAATAGTACCAAATATTTAATTTGTATTATAATTAATAATTTAAATATCCAATATGCCGCCTTTGATTGGTTGACATGTGTGACGTGACGAGTCTGGCGATTCGAGATAAGGTTCCTCGTAAAGATCCACGTTATCGAATCTCGACGGTCGGCTATCTTATCGGGGGACAAATTAAATGGAACAATGGTACCTATAGGTACCCATCGATATACCTTCTTACTACAATGTTATCTTGAAGGAACAATTGATATTATATTCGTTTGAATAATTGCAAAGACGGTAGTTTTTTTTGTTGTGGTACGATGCCATGGCCACGTAGGCCTGATGTTCTTTTCGATTTCTTCGCTCTCGTGTTAAATTCCGCCATTCAACCCGCAATACCTTCAGATGAAAATGGGGCACGGGGTGACTTAACACTAGGTTCCCTCTGATTATCCTGCAGTGTGCGGGATACAGAGTGAAGCTGATTTAATTTTATTTCATTTTAATACCAAATATCTAATATTATATTGTTTTAAAACTATATTAAAACGTGTAAATTTACCAATTTTTGACACCTTTTATTGTTCTCAAATATATTCTTTCAAGAGAAACAGTTTATTATTAGTAATAGCTATATCAGTGGAGAGCATAATTGATTAGATCGATTAGACGTCTTACGCACAGGGCGTGGGTTTTAATCCTGCTACGCCCTGAACTGTAAATTGTAAGACTTAATTCTATAAGCTTACTGAACTTACGAACGAGAAAAGTAGTAAATTAAATGCTTTTAACAATTAGAGCACATGGACGGTTTCAAGAGGCGCAGGTTCAACTCCAGCTACGTTCAAATATTTATACGTTCTCTCAATAAGTATATTAAATATATTTTTAAGCACACATACGTCATACATACATAAAATACAGTAGTAGTTGGAAAACAGTTTACAGTCTTACGTATGATTTCTTATCATTACTGCAGGATTATAGGGTGACATTTTCATTTTCTCAGCAACGATAAATAAATTTAAATTCTCCTAAAGTAAATAGTAAAAAAAAAAAACAAGATGTCACATTCTTATATCGACATCGAAGCAGTATTTAAAATAAAAATTTTGAAACACCTCTAGGACAAGATTAAACAAACACGTGCTTGCACGTGCAAAGTTATCTTTTATTTCTACAGTAATGTTTTCATTTACTTTGAAAATAAAAAAATCCTTTAAGTCTTCTTTATAAACCCTAAGGATTATACATTTATGTATTCATATATAGAAATTTATATAAAAATATAAATATATACTTATATTTATTTATAACGCTCTCCACACATCAAGGTTCTTATTGAAATCAACATTTCTTTTTTTAGATCTTGTTTTGTGAAATTGGCAAGGAAAACACGTTTTGATATTAATTCCTTTAATGATATTGACTTGAATTATTTACTACTCTTTTAGAATAATGTTAAGGTAGATTTTTGATATTTATTATCGTTTTAAAGTTGAATAAGGTAATGTGAAATATATATAATTAGGTTCACAGGTTCCCTACTATATGCGAAATACAGCTTGAAGCTAAAAATATATATTTAGTGTTAAGTGCGTGTTGTAACCATAGTATTACAATAGGAGCAAGTTGTAAATTTAAATCTTTTAACTACACCCACCCACTGGGACAACCCATTAAATGTCTTAATTATAAGCGGCATAATAGACCTATATAAAAGAAAAATTAAAAAATATATAAGATATGCGGCTCCTAAATTATACAAAATCTTTATATAAATTGTAGCCTACTCATGTTTTATTCTGATGTGTAAGTTATAAAACTGTAAAAGTTTGATCTAAATTCGTTCAGTAGTTTTCGCTAAGTAATATATAACCCATTCATGGCTCAAAGACTGGCTCGACTAGAAGTTCGTACCGAATCGAAACAAATATCGATATAATTTTTCATCTGTGAATGACATTAATGGACCTAGAAAACAAATCACCGGTTTGTGCCAAATAAGCCTCATATGAGATGATAATGACACCTGATAAAGTTACAAAGAATTATGTCACACGACGCGAATGGGGATCGATATAATCTGACCCCTGCCCCACTGCCACACATTGAGGTCACAGTTTTATTCTCAATAATATTTATGACGCGGATTCTTTATTTACGTATAGCGCGTCGTTGTCTACGGATCTCAAGCCGGAGATCGATCTTGAGATGCCGTGTTCATTCATAAATTACACATGTATAAATGATAAACGGTATTTCAAGATCGATCTTGGACTTGAGAGAGATTTCTAAATAGGGGCGTTAGAATCTAGTGAAACAAACGGGCAAGTGTAACGTAAATAGTTTATATTTATAATAGACAAAGATAAAACAAATGTTTGCCGAACACGTAGCAATTTTGGTTAGATTCGCGTAAATAATATAAGTTAACTTATGTAATAACAATAGTTGTAAATATCGCTTTATATTTACAAAAATAATTATTTCAATACAAATTAAACAGAATGTAAGAGGAAATACGTGTTAGAATGATCTAAAGAAGTCTAGCAAGAAAAAAACATATAATGAACTGAGGCCAGTCGTGGCGGAGGGGCACAAACAAGCGACTGTGAACTGTGAGACAAGTTGAGACAGGTCCAATTGTCATTCGAGGAATTGAAATATTTAAAAGTTTCATTTTTTCGCTCTAGCATGGCAAAGTTGAGTTCCGCAACCCAAAACGTCTTCAAAATTGGGCGAAAAGTGAGGGATCGAAGTGTCTTATTGGAAACAGAGTGTCATAACACTAGATTGTCAAGTTTCTATATTTGTGATACAGTGTGAAGCTAAGAATAAAATATTAAAACTTTTTCTGTGTTAACGGAAAAGTTATTATTAAAATTAGTTATAAATGAATTAGCGTGCGAAAAAAAAGCGCAGACTCATCCTTCTTAATAACTGCAAATTACAATGAAGGACCTCGCCCGTTCCACCGGTCGGGATTATTTTAAAAGCCCCAAATCAATGTGTTACTTCTATATGACTTTCAAAGTAAATGTTGAAGACGTATTGGGGCAGGGGCACAAGGCTGTGATTGTATCGCGATGGTAATTAATTCATATCCACTCGAGAGAATTAATTATTATTCCTTGATATGTTCATCTCTTCGCCAAGGCAATAACCCGGCGTTGAGTTTCGCCACTCAACACGCAATGTCTGGAATATTTCGACAGAAAATGGGGAACGGAATGTCTTAACACTACGTTCCCTCCGCTTATCCTGCTGTATAGGGTTATAACGTGAAGCTGTTTTTTTTTTAAATAACTCCATCACATATCGTCACATGTGCGTGATATAATGACATTTAAGATGACGTCGTTTCAAATCCAATTCCCATGTTGCAGCCATACAAGTCTCAGGTGATATAAGCGATACGAAACCTTATTGCGTAGGTGATTACGTGCGTGTGTAAGGTCAAATTGGTATATCGACGGTTTAATCTGCGTTTATATATAAATTTCCAATAATACTTTGTTTATTCCTTTTAAATGTGTGTTATTATTAACACTGTCAGCTTTACGCTGTATCCCGCACACAGCAGGGTAGGCAGAAGGAACCCAGTGTCAAGTGTGTCCAGTGTTTACACTGTCAAATGATGGATTTAAATCATTTTAATATTAATTGCGCAATTAGTAATTATACTAAATTACACATCACTATATAATAAGACATCACTATTTCATGACAATTACCTACTAATAAGTAATGACAACATTTTTCCTTATACAGAAAAAGAAAGGAAATTAAATATTTAATATGTTTCTAGCTCTGATACTGAAGCAAAGCACGGCGTTGAATTCTTTCATTTGATACGCACGATCAATCTCCAGAATTCAACAGAAAATGGGGAACGGAACGGAGTGTTTTAACACTAGCTTCCAGGGTTCTCTCTGTCTACCCTGTTATAAACTACTATATTTGTACCATTTTAAACATCGTTACATTTCAAATTATTAGGTATTTTAGTATTCGTTATAAAGGAATATTAATTAATTGTTTATGAATGTACATGCGACATATGTGGATTCGGTTTCTCGTTCGAGGAAATGTTTATATTTATCATACTACATGTAAACACTTAGGTATTTTAAACTATTTAATAAGATAAATTATCGCTTTGGGTTCGAGCACCGACATCCAAATGTATCTTAGAACAGGACGATTGAGGAGAGAACGGAGAATATGAAGTTCTACTCTCTACTCTATATTAAAAAAAATCAATCTGTCATTAAATTCAAATAACTTCTATCTCAGTTGAAAGAAAGCGTGTAAGAATTTCAGTGCATTTAATTACTTTACCAACGATTACGTCCAAAAGTTTATCGAACTCGGAAATAATCAAGTGACTCATACGTACTACGTACCTACCAATATAATATATATATATATATATATATATATATATATATATATATATAATGCAAAACAAAAATTCCTTTGATATTAGTCCAACAATTTTTAGCTTCGATTTTTATCATATTTTTAGCTTCGACTCCTATAACATTCTTCTAAATATCCTTTCACAAAAAGCTATATAGAAATGATTCATACGATGCACGTCGCACTCACGCTTTTACTTTATGCGATTACAAATAAATAAGTACAATAAAAATTACCCAAATAAGGTAATAATATACTTTAATGAAAGTAACATTTAAAAGTGATATTGAATTAATTTTTCGATTTTTATTAAGCTTTCCAAATATTGCAACATATAAACAAAGCTTCCATATATTATTAATTTATTGTTTTGTATTAAGATTTTTTTTTTATAGTTTATGCTGTAGCATACCTGCCGCACACAGCAGGGTAGGCAGAGGTAACCTCACGTTAAGACACTCCGTTCTCCATTTTCAGCCGAATTTTGGAGGCACTAAGTGTTCAGTGGAGGAATTCTACGCCGAGCTTTGACTCGACATCAGATCGTAGAAGATGAAAATATTTCATTTTCTGACTGGGAATCGAACCCACAACCGGTAGCGTTTACAGTCACATGCTTAAGCCCCTGCGCCACGACTGGCCTCACTTATTAAGATAACCTTAAGAATCTTAGTAGAGTAAAGACGCAAAAACAAATTGCTAAATCAATTGACTCCAAACTCGGCTAAGGTTGTTTTGTAAACCTCAGAATAAAAAAAAAATAACAGTAATGACATCAAACATCGTTGTTATGTCATTTGAAATAATACCTACTGGATTGGAATAAATATTTGTTATTTTTTTGTGAAACTTTGAATAATATGTTTTTTTTTAATTTTTTTTTGTCGCGCGTTTTGTCTTCATATAGTGGTAAAAAAAAGACCAAACAATTTCCTCAAGCGGGGATCGAACCCACATACACTAACGTTACAAGAACTAACTTAAACAAAGCAAATTTAATTAAAACTTTCTATTTTTTTATAAATTTACCGTTAAAAAACCAAATTATCCATTGTTCAATTAACCAAAAGAACGAATGAACGTACGCAAGATGTCAAGAAATCTTAAATCGAGTAACAAGCGGGTGTCGACAAGTGGTTCACACTCCCAGCTTATAATAGCCATGCATTTCGTACGACGATATCATTTGAAACACCTGCGCCCAGTTCGTTATTTTATCCTTAGCTGTACAGTACGGCCAACAAGTTGTGGCCGCTTTGAAGTTAGCTGTAGATCGCTGTGCAGATTTTGTTTAGGATTTTTTCTTAGTTTTGATTATAATCTTCCTTGAACAACATAGCGCAAAAGTTCAGAAAACCTAATTTCAGTGGGCCACGACTTGTTCACCGTACTGTACTGTGCTGCTTAGGTTTTGTAATTATTTAAACGACCATGTAGATTGAAGGTCTTAGATTTTGATTATCAATGTGCGTTTGTTAATTTAAATAACTTTACTATTTTAGTTGTATGGATAATGTATTTTTTTGAGGTTCACGCTGTATCACGAACACGGCAGGGTAGAGGGAACCTAGTGTTAAGGACATTCCGTCCCCCAATTTCCGCAGAATTCTAGAAGTATGGCGTGTTGAATGGAGGAACTTAACGCCGCCAAAATATTAAATGTTTCATCCCCTCGAGTGGGAATCGAACCCACAACCACAAGCTATCGAGTTCATAGTCGAACATTTTTGCCCATGCGCCACGGTTGGTCTTATTTAAATTTACGAAATCCTAGTGTCTTAAATATAGTGTCTTATACATCTATCTTGTATATACCACCTCAGAAGATATATAGTTATAGTTATGTTTACGTCCATTTTTATAGTAGACTATCGACATTGACGCGCCTCGAGCACGAGCAAGATATGAGAAATGTTTTTATTATAAACTTAGATTGTTTTTTTAACATTAATATGGACATTAGCATCTCACCGAGCCTTCAATTCGTCAAAGTTTCCGCAGTCGATCTTTTTGCCGCGGAAGTCGACAAAAAGAGGGAACGGGCCCGAATATAAGGACGCCCGGAGGCGACGTGATTAAATGTCGCGTGGTTTTTTTATATACCACTTTGTTACGTCAAAATCGCGTATCTTAAATATATACAGACTACAGTCTTATATATCTTGTAAATAATCCCCTTGACTAAATGTACGTCTTTATTTGTATAGTTAATTATCGTCATAGATGCCCTTAGGTTACGAGAAAGGATATAAAAAATGTCAATTCATTATAAATATAGATTGTTATTTCAAAACATTAGTATGGACATTAGCATCTCACCAAGCCTCAATTCGCCGAAGTTTCCGCAGCCGATCTTTTTGCCGACGCGGAAGTTGGGCCCCACCATAAGGACGCCCGAGGACGACGTGACGGAGTGCCGCGACGTGTGCATTGCGCTGCTTCCGCCAACGCCACGCCCACCCACCGCGCCAGTCGCGCTGCAAGTGTGCAAACACCCTTATAACATACGATTAAATCGCAAAAAGCACATAGTACAAGAGCTATCTGTCACAGATGAATAATTAGTGCATAGCGTGTTACTTTCTTGTGCGTAACATACCGACCGATGTACGAACAAAAATTTTGGCCGAACCTCGGCACCTATGCTACTAGGTACTTAAGTGTAAAGGAAAAACATTGTCAATGAGGTCGGTTAAATATTTTAGTTATAGTTTTCCTTTAGTATTTGTGAAAGAAAATAAAAACACAAAATTTCCATACCCATAGGCCATTAGTCTTCCACAGCCCACCATTGAGACATTTAATTTCTGAACAATAATAAATTCATATGATCATTATTTTACACATTGAATTTAGTGAATACACAACATTAGAATGGTAGCCAAAAATGTGTTATGCATTGTAATTTAGTAATTTCCCCTCTATTATAATAGCGCTAAGGTCCTAAATTAATATTTGGTGTTAATATCATCTAATTTTAAACTTGACAATGAATTTCATAGTACTATAAACAAAAACAAACAAAAGAACAGTTGACCATAAACAAAGTTATTCCAATTAATGTTTTGTTACAACTTAAGCATGAATATTTGAATATTATAAATAGTCTACCACATTTAAAAGTCAAAGTTATTTAAAAGTATTACATTTCTTACAAAAATGTACTTATATAACAATTTGTATTGACATAATAATATAATGTTTATGCTCCCTATACTTTTGAATATTCTACTTAATTGGTATATTCATAATAACAATAATATAATAAAGCTTACACTGTATCCCGCATATAGCAGGATAGACAAAGAGAACCTAGTGTTAAGATATTCCGTTTCCCACGCACCAGACAATTTTGGAAATTAAAATATTTAATTCATTGCATCAAGTGGGAATTGAACCCACCACCATCACATTCACAGTCAGATGCTGTGCCACAAGGGCCTCACATTATGTATCAATATGTATATATTCATATGTTGCTATCAAGTCTAATGACACATGATTGGGCAGGGCAAGTTCACTGACATCCATTCGTTCAAGGTTAGGTCTGTAGAACAAATGTGAGAAAGAAAGAATATCTCAATCTCATATATGTGTCAGCCTATCTGTTTGTATTTGTGTTTGAGGAAAGTTACAATATTATTTGGTGTAAATAAATAAGTATTAAATAATTATTAATAAATATGTATAACTGGACAACATACAAAAGTTTAAATAATATATTTATAAACATATAAGTAAAATAATAATTAAATAATTCATGAACCCAAATTCAAATACAATTTAAGGTTTTAAATAATAGAAATTTATTACAATTGTTGGTTACTTTTATTTTGTGTTATTAATAAATACTGTTTATTATTAAAACTATGAAAAGAAAAGCTAATTTTATAATTTACATGCATTATTACTACAAGTAATTATTTTATCTTTAAGTATAAATGTTCTTTTTGTATTTTAATCACTCAAAAATATGCTTGGGTTGTTTAAAAACCATTTTGCAAAAGTTTGTAATCTTAACTATATTATATTCCTTTAGTAAGTAAGTACTACTAAGTAAATGAAGTTTCCACAGGAATAAAATATTATTATATGTTTATTATTAACAATTTGCCTAATATTCCACTAAAAATCTCCAGTTAAAAACAATGCTTATTAATTAAAGCTAAACTATGCAAAACTACAAGTAGAATATTTTAGTATTTAGTCAGTTATTCCAGCCAGTATTTACAACATTTATTTTATAAAAATACATATTTAATTTGAAATTTGACATTTAAATTGAATAATTATATGTTTAATATTAATGTCATTATATTGGTGTAAAATACCAAATAGTATAATCAATAAGAAAATAATAATAATTGAATTTATACTGTAAAAAGTATATTAGAAAAAAAGAACTACAATATTAGGAGAAAATAAACAGAATGTAATATACCATAATGAAGCAGTGTACATTGACTGCAATGAATCATACCCAACCGTTATTGGCATTGAGTCTAAAAGTGAAAGTTTGCTGCACTTCCATCAGACAAATTTAATAACTATTATCAATGTAAAGTTATACGCTAAATATCTATTTTAATTAGGTTATAAATATACTTTTTGTGAGTAAATTGTAAATTATGACCTAAATCAGCACAGATTATATAAAAACATGAGAAATATTTGTTATACGTAACAATTAAACAAATTGCAGTTACAATAAGAGCATACTAAATTTAAATGTATAATAATGCACATAACCTATTACATATTAACCAAAACTGTTGCAATAACAGTAAAAACAATTGAGGTTACCTAAATACTTACAATTTTCTATGCATAACAAGTTTTAATACAAAGTAATATTTCCAAATTGTGACCGGAAAACATTTTCATTGTATTTTATGTACTATATCACTGTCAGATTCACTTGTCAATTTTGCTTTGACAAACATGGCTCACGAGATTTCACTGAAAACTCATAATATCAATGAAGTAAAGTACTTTGAATTGTTAGCTATACTTAGGGCTGCCATTAGTTCAATTACTGATGATCAAGAAATGTTTAAGAAAGCCCAAACATTTGTGTTTTGTACAGTAAGAAAAGATTGTTTCTTCATCATTGAATTTCTATTTTTTTGTAATTGATTAACCCAAAATTTGACTTAACTTACAACATAACAAATGAAATACTCATGTAATTCAATTATGCCTTAATAAAAAATACACTCTTTTCTTTCAAAGGTAATCTGCTAACTTATATAATTAGGAACACTTCTTTTTACCACCAAACACAAAACAAAGTACCTAATTATTTTACTCTGTAAATAATAAAATGAACTACATACTATCACACAATTTGGCATTCTTCTCATACTATATGTCCAGGTTTTCACCAAATTTCTCCCGAATGGTCCACAGACACTTTCTAAACTATTTCAAATCCAGGGAATTTCCGAAAAATGTCAGCCCTACACTCCTTAATGATTCTCTACACTAGCACAATATGTTGAATGTAATACAATAACATATTAGCAGATAAGCTATTTTTATTAAGAGCTATTATCAAGGGTACTGTGAGACAAGATGTTTACGTTTAGTGATTCACCATATAGGTTATACATGGACATGTATGAATAGATTTGTGTAATATTGCACTGTTTCCAGCGGAACTGTGACTTTTAAGGGTCAGCTCATTGTAGGGAGATACAGAAGTTTGATAAAGCAAAGATAAGTATCAACTAGTAGTTGCAACAGTCTTTACTTGAAAATTGTGTAATCTATCTTCAATAATCAGGTATTGAAGACTTATAGACTTGAAGACAATATTGACAAGAATAGAGAGAGACAGAAGAGACGAGACATAATTTACTTTTTCATTTATTTTCTTTAAATTGACTACTTAATTTACCTTAAACTAAAAATTATGAAAATGAAATAAATATATAGGTACATTTTTTATTATAGTACATACACTAGTATTCTTTATCATAATTAAGAAAAGTTAAACAAACAAATCAACTAGTGCCAATATTTTTATAGTAATAGAGATAACACAATTTACATACATACTGAAAGTGTGATAAAATAATCTTTTTAAAGATAATCATTGTGATGTTGCCACATCTCAATATGTGTTAACAAATATTATTATTTGTAATATTAATAATTATTCAATTGTTACTTTAATTTTAGCGTTACCAATTATGTAAATGAACAAAAAAATAAAAAATATAAATATAGTATATAAATATTAATAAGAGGTAGGATTGTTTACAACCTGCTTAAAGAAAATTTAAGTGTAAACCAGTGTAAGTGAGATTGGGTGTCTCATATCTAAGAATGTTTCAAATGCAAATTATTTTATTGTTGGCCATGGTGTCTTCTTGTTTCAGTAGCTAGAAGTGGGGGTAGAAATGGTGAGTTGCAGCATTGAATTTAATATTATACTGGTAAAGGCATGATATATGAGTACAAACATGACTATGGTTTGCCCTATGGTGCCTGTTTGTAGGGAAAATGCGAAGACCTAACATTTCTCAGAGAAGAAAAAATAAAATACTTTTTAGAAGTCAAAATCTGTACAATGAAATGTGATTGTAACAAAAATAACTATAAAATATATTCCTCAATCATAATTCTTGTCAATAAGTGATCTAACAAATAATATAATGATTTCGGTGTCTTGTCAAGTTCAGACATGGAGTTAGCATTTTGCAAAATAAGGTATCAATATATGTAATCTGCAATTCTCATAATATGGATATTTTTCAATTTTGATTAACAACCTGTCTGAAGGATTACAGTATAAAAAAGTACATTAAATTTTCTATGATATATCTACCTTGTAGTAACTGTAAAAAATGCTCACTTCATTCATAGTGGGTTAATTACAAGTATATTTTATTTTTTATACTACATGTATAACTGTAATGTAAATTTAAATTGAATGCAATAGATAAATAAATAAAAAAGCAGCGTTTACAGTAATAGTGAAAAACTTAGGTTATAAACCTTGTGTATATTAGGTTATAAACCAATATTATGGAAGGAATAATTACAAATTTAAACTGAAACAATAAATTTAATTAATGATAAAACTTGTTAAATTTTAAATAGACTATTTTGTTAATATAACTCAATTGTGTTAATTAAAGTGTCTATAATAATATATATGTAATNAGTGGGTTACTTACAAGTATATTCTATTTTTTATACTACATGTATAACTGTAATGTAAATTTAAATTGAATGCAATTGATAAATAAATAAAAAAGCTGTGTTTACAGTAATAATCAAAAACTTAGGTTATAAACCTTGTGTATATTAGGTTATAAACCAATATTATGGAAGGAATAATTACAAATTTAAACTGAAACAATAAATTTAATTAATGATAAAACTTGTTAAATTTTAAATAGACTATTTTGTTAATATAACTCAATTGTGTTAATTAAAGTGTCTATAATAATATATATGTAATGATTACAAAGAATGTGTGAACAAAGTGTAAGAAATTGTTATAACCCTTACCCACTTTAAATCATGTGAAATTAATTTTATTAGCCATCAGACAACAATAGTAACATATCTCAAGCATCACAGATAAAGAGTAAACATTATAAAATACTTTTCCACTAGATTATTTAAGTAGTTGCTTACAAATTTATAATATATAATATACCAACAAAATAGAAGTTTAAACAAGCCTATTTTGAAAAAGGATTATTAATTTATTAGCAATAAACATGTACCAAATATAGTAATACATAACATAATTATACATAATATGTAGACACTATTTTACATAGCCAGGAATTCTTAGAAGAAGATAATATAAAAACCAATCTTTAAAAACAATTTAGAATAAAGGTGTATGTCAGATACATGGAAGCTACAAGTGCAATCTAAGCACTAGTGTGATCCTGTCACCATATCATTTAAACTATTGACCAAAATAACTAGCAAATCTCTATAGGTTCTCTAGTAATTATAAGTGAAATATCCTTACGTGGAAGTTCTTTTATCGTCGCTCTGACGTTCCTTGTCCTTGTTACCCTCACGCTTATTCATAATACTTGTTATATTGTGCAGGCACTAAGCCCAACACCCAAGATCACTCCTAGTGCCCGCTGTCAATCGGGGCCACACCACGCCGCAGTCCATGTCACAGCCTCCAAACACTGCACGCCAATCTCGCCATACCACACGACACACCAACAATCCACACGAAACACTTTTAATATATTTCAATTTTTATTGCTTCTATAACACAATAATCACTACACTAAATAGAATTTATCTCAAAATCATTTTTGTCACACTGCAACCACAATACAGATGTTTCGGCGACTTGCGAGGTGACTGTTTAATTATCAGAAAAAAAATAATGATAGCTATTCTATTACAAAAATGATAATATTTGCTGATAATTTTCGATACAAATCACCCGTAAAGTAACTAATACGTTTGTGGGTCGCCGTGCCAATGTTATGTTCACTGAAGAGTAACAACAAGCTATGTAGGTGGTAATAACTTTTACTAAGACATCTATTTAATTTATACAAAGGGCGTGTTGTTTTTCAACTTAACAACTTTTATCGATGCTCAAAGGGGGAAACAATCGGAAAAACCTAACAACTGACAGCTCCTCTTCGATGTGGGAAGTCAACCCAAATAAAATTATCTGTCGGCACTAATCATATTGTAGCAAAAATAATAAGAGGATTCATTGTATTAAAGTTTACAGTATTATACACGGTTAGAGAAGTAACTGGAGAAAAACACAGTATGTAAATCGTGATTAGCTTCACAACGTCGCCGAAACATCAAATGGACATTTGTCCTGATAAAAAAGTTTAGGTTTTGTAATGGCCACCAATGGTACACTTTAGTCACTTTTATAACTGTAATTTGTGAATACAAATTTTTAGAAATTTCAACAACGAAATTATATATTTTAAAACATTACCTAAATGTACACCATTTACCGATAAAATTTCATAGTTAAAAAATATTATTTCAAAGAATATTCACTGAAAATATCGCCATTCGGCGCATGCGCAAACTTGTAGCAGATGGTGTTGCTACTATAAAAATAAACATCGACTACCTATTGTATTATTCAGATGAATAAAAAATACTTCATTAAATTATTATTTTAATAATATTAACTTTTACAAAAATATAATAGCAACAATAAAATATGTATTAAAATTTGATATTACTTAATAATTGTTTGTTATGTAAATATAAATGTTAACAAACAATTTTAATTTGTATTCTAGCAACAGCTATTATTAACTAAGCAAATATTTTTTAAAATGGCAATTTAAGTAATAATTCGTTCAAAATAACAAACAACTTTAATAATTTTCAGAAGGAAAATAAAAAAATGTGCTATACAAAAAAACTTTTAATACAATAAAATCAAGCAAGTGAATGTTCCTATATATTTAATGTCAAATGACTAATTTATATTTTGTACACAATTTGTGTACTTAGTCCATATGAAACAGCTGAGGCGTGACGTGAGCTCTTGTCAAATGTTGCCAATTATTTAATAATTATTCCAAGTATGTGATTTCAGTATTTTGTAATACTTATTAAATATGTTAAGAATTATTTACATTTTATTCTTACAATGTATGCATTTATAATTTAGCTTGACTTAGTTAAACTGAGTTATTAATAATTTAAATGTACACATTATAAATATATATGTACAAATATCCTATAACATATAGATATAATCGTTTATTATAACTATAAAATACTAAATTCATATATTTATTTTATTATGTATATGTAATTACTATATAATGACATATAATGTAATATAATAATATGACATATATAATAATAATACATTTTACTTTGTGAGCTCCTACTAATATTATCCTCCTACTAAATTTTTGAAGACGGATTTTTCTTTTTTTTTGAAGATGGACGTTTGTTCTATTTTCATGTAAAAACTTTAAACTTTACAGTAATATAGCTATATTACTATAAAGTTATACATCAGAATAACATAAATATTATAATTTATATATGAAGAATTAAAAATAAGTAAGAAATATAATATACCTTTTTAGAACTTACGCATAATAATAAAGTAATACAAAACTATGTAAAACTATTTTTAAATCATCTGATATAATAAATCATTACAATTTTTTCAATGAAAAGATTTTTTTTGTGCTAGCTAAGAATAACATACTTATGCATGGATCAATTAAATTATTTTACCAAATTATGCAAATTATGTTTGAATTATAAATAAATTATAAATGTTTGAATGGCTTATAATTATTTGGCAGGAAATGTACACTTACTTTCAATAAACAGATTGACTGACAGGGCGGCAGGAACATTTGCATAAGAGGAGTTCATTACAAACTACTTTTACCCTAATTATCATTGTCCGTACCATTTTTATAGTATTTTTTTTTATTAACACAATAACATATTTGTAACATTGTATTTGTGGCGAATGGATTGTCTTAACATTAGGTTCCGTCTGCCAACCCTGCTGTTGCAGGATACAGCGTGAAGCTGAAAAAAAAAGATAAATTTTAACAAGAAGTGCCACCGATTAGAAGAAGGACACAAATAAAAAAATTACAAAATGGCAAAGAAATCAAATGACACGTTCCCCACTTTCCGCCGAATTCTAGAGGCATCGCGTGTTGAGTGGCGGCATTGATGCCGCACTTTACCTTAACACCAGACCGAAGAAATGGAAACATAATTTTTTTTAAAAAATATTGTGTGGGAATCGAACCCAAAACCAGTCGATTTTGCAGCACACTTTAAGCTCCTGCACCACGATTAAGCTCTCAGTGTATTTCTAAATAGCACTATATTGCATAATTTGGCTCTAAGTAAACTGCAATTAAGATTGAAAGTTTTTTTAAATATCTTTTTGGAGTTGGATATTAATAACGAATAGCCTCTGGTTGTTTCACCAAAAAGTAGATGTTGATAGTCGTGTTTTTTAATTTTCGGCATAGAGCTACCCAACTCACCTCATATCTCGAATTCAGGTGGAAAGCGGAGAATCTTTCTGAAGAGAGCCTAGCGAGTGACACTAGATTCTCTTTGCGTATCCTCCCTCGTCTACAAGAAAAACCATGTAGCTGCAAGAATTTTAATTTTTTATGTTTTCCTAATAAAATTATAAATATATTTAAGTATACTGCATTTACACAAGTTCTTTTTATTAATTTATTATTTTTAACTGAATATCCAATTAATATTATATTAATCATTTAAATATTTATCAACTACAACTTTTCTACTAATTTTGTTTTAATAAATTTAACGGTGTTGAACTTGTACGTCGTGTTAAGATAAGTGGCAATTAAATTAATTAAATCAATGTTTCTCACCTCCACCAGGTCACCTCGGTTGACCTTCGAGAATGACCTTCGAGAATGACAGTGGACGAGGCGAAAGAGGTATGCAGGCTACCCTGCTAGGGACACCGCATGAAGCTGAATTAGACTAGATCAAATTAAATGAATGTTGCATCTCTCTCGTTTCGAGGAGCGAGGATTTTAGTGGGTTAAAATCCCACCTGATACACACTAATAAGAATTAGTAGATTATGAAAATATGTGTTATTTATAGGCCTCTCAGCAGTATCATAAAATAATTGAATGATTTATTAGTTGAGGCCGTCGTGGCGCAGCGGCACTAGGGTGTGACTGTAACGCGACGGTTGTGGGTTCGATCCCCACTCGAGGAAGTGAAATATTTATTTACGTTTATATTTTCATTTCTTCGCTCTGGTGTCGAGGCAAAAGCGCGGCGTAGAGTTCTGCCACTCAACACGCAATGCCTCCGGAATTCGAGAAAAATTCTTAACACTAGGTTCCCCTCTGCCTATCCTGCTGTGTGCGGGATACAGCGTGAAGCTGAAAAAATATATAATAGTTTTACATTTTGAAAGTTGTTACAATAGTTTCCATGTAGATCGCAGAGAGGAAACAATACGAGCGACTCTTGCGACGAATACATTCGTCCGATTCAAGGTTTAATCAAACGGTTCAACACAGTGGTATGTGTACCGGCCCGGTGCACGGACGCGTGGAGAATTTTTTATATTAATTTATTAAATAAATAAATTTAATCTTACTGAGAGATTTTTGAGTGCAAAATAAGTGTATCTTGTTTTTCAGTAGGTAACTCTAATCTGATATACTATTTTTAGATAATTTTCTTCGTGTTACAGTTTTATTGTCGTAAAAGTTACGTTTACAGTTTTTTGTATTTTATGGGTCATTTTTGTTTTTATTAGTATGGTTTTATTATCATTGATAAGTGCTACTCTATTGTAGATAAATTGTTGCGATTTATTATTTTCAAGGTTCAATCGGTTGTAATTTAAAATATACAAAGAGTTTACTTTTTTAATATAATTAAATTCATCAAGTACCCACATAATTAAAAGAAATATATTTTTATATTGTGAAGGCTTCGTTATTACATTTTTAATTTTTTTCACTTCAAATATTTTTTAAATGATTAAACATATTAAAGCCACCTGACAATGACTTAAATTAAGTCATAGAACCTGTTTCCAACCAAAACGTGATCGTCTCAAGTAATAAAATGATTTAAGTAGAAACTGCTATCTGATTTTCGTATGTCCCGACAAGGATGTAGGCTGTCCATTATTTTAATTCTTGCTAATTATTTCCCACGATTCAATTATTTTTTAAATAATATACCTTATTTTTCTTATGTAGTAGATACTAGGCTGTGGTTTTTAATATTTTTAAAGCTCGAAGGTATCTAATAACTTAATAAAAAATTAAGGTTTAAACTTTTGTGTGATTTATAACGACATTGACACGACTTATTAACTGTAATAAAATCTGAATTTATTAAGATGATCTAAAGATAAATAAATCATTCATATAGGCAGAGGGAACATAGTGTTAAGACACTCCGTTCCCCACTTCCTGCCAAATTATGGAGGCATTGCGTGTTGAGTGGCAGAACTCAACGCCGCGTTAGCTAAACTAAAGATACAGTTTAGTCATTTACAAGGCTATCAATAATATGCAAACAATATTGTCGCATACAGGAAAATCATTAGTTACATACGTGTTCACGTAGTTGCAAAAATAAATATGAATACAAAAGTAAATAAATTAGAAAAATTAGAAAAAAAAATAGTAAATAGATTACGTTTTATGTATTAGGGATCAATATTACAAACATCCTGACTGGAATTCTTTTTGATGGTCCAAAAAAAAAAAAATTTTTATTAATAATTATTGTAGTTGCAATATATTGCATTTTTTTTAAGGCACCCTAGAATAGTTTGGTGGCCACCTCAGAATTTTTTTTCGATTCTATTCTATTCGATGTTTTTCGCGGTAATGTAATTTTGGCAGTGGTGTAAATCTTTTTGTCGGCAGTGTACTTACTTATTCAATAATATTTAATAATATCTCCATTTGTATTTTAATTGAATTTAACAATAAGTATAAGAATATTTTATTCATTTAAAATTTCTTTAAAATAGTACAAATTAGTACTGTGATTAATGAAATTATAATTATATTTACATCTAAATTAATTTCAAAAGTAAACATACTCGTATGTTTAGTATATAATTTATAAGATAAGAATAAGCTTCCTTGTTTTTTAATGGAGGTCGTGACCTAGCCTCTTGCTCGCCATCTCTGAAGTCGTAAGAAATATTAGGGTCGGGACATTTTGTCGTACCGCGGACGTCATTCATTGAGTGTCATAAAGATATAGATATAGATAGCCTAGAAATTTTATAGAGTACTTAAGATTCTTGTCAAAGCGCGGTGTTGAGCTTGGCAGAAAGTGGGGAACGGAGTTTCTTAACATTGGGTTCCCTCTGCCTACCCTGCTGTGTGCGGGATACAGCGTGAAGCTGATAAAAAAAGATACTTTATTCTACTTATGTTACCTAGCACCTACTTTTTTTAATTCTAAGTATCATTTAATAAAAATACTGATAATATATGTATGCCTTCCTATAATAAGACGAATTTGATTTTTTATTTACAATTACTTGTTGGCCTTGCTGACCTCGGTGACCCTCGAAAACACAGTATCAAAGATACTGGAGGAAGGTCACATAAAAATGTATTAGGACACCTTGGAGAGGTTGATGACAGAGGACGAGGCGAAGAGATATTCAGATACCATAGCGTTTAGAGCTCCGTTCTCTCTGGCTATTCCGCTAGGGATACGACGTGACACTAAGAAAGAAAAAAAAAGAAATTACTTATTGTTGTAATATTTTTCAAATAGCAAGGGTCTTTTGTTACTCAAAAACTTTCAAAAATGTGTGAATAACACTTTAATAATTTTGAAATATTTAATATTATTCCTTTTATTTTATAAAGTTATAAACCTTAATAAGTTGTCTGTTGCCAAACAACAATTTTCAATCATTGCATTATTTTATAATCGCAGGAAATTACTTGGTATAATTCAGAGATAAGAACCATCATAATTTCAGGAAATTTAATTATCAAGATTATTTTTGACGCTCATAATCATAAAAAAATTTAATGCATTTTATCTTTTTTAATATTTTATTTAAACTTTATTCATTTCTTTATATTAATTACTTACAGTTACAGATGATGGCGTCCAATCCAGAACACATGAAATGTTTCGNAGTACTTAAGATTCTTGTCAAAGCGCGGTGTTGAGCTTGGCAGAAAGTGGGGAACGGAGTTTCTTAACATTGGGTTCCCTCTGCCTACCCTGCTGTGTGCGGGATACAGCGTGAAGCTGATAAAAAAAGATACTTTATTCTACTTATGTTACCTAGCACCTACTTTTTTTAATTCTAAGAGTCATTTAATAAAAATACTGATAATATATGTATGCCTTCCTATAATAAGACGAATTTGATTTTTTATTTACAATTACTTGTTGGCCTTGCTGACCTCGGTGACCCTCGAAAACACAGTATCAAAGATACTGGAGGAAGGTCACATAAAAATGTATTAGGACACCTTGGAGAGGTTGATGACAGAGGACGAGGCGAAGAGATATTCAGATACCATAGCGTTTAGAGCTCCGTTCTCTCTGGCTATTCCGCTAGGGATACGACGTGACACTAAGAAAGAAAAAAAAAGAAATTACTTATTGTTGTAATATTTTTCAAATAGCAAGGGTCTTTTGTTACTCAAAAACTTTCAAAAATATGTGAATAACACTTTAATAATTTTGAAATATTTAATATTATTCCGTTTAATAAAGTTATAAACCTAAATAAGTCGTCTGTTGCCAAACAACAATTTTTAATTATTGCATTATTTTATAATCGCAGGAAATTACTTGCCATAATTCAGAGATAAGAACCATCATAATTTCAGGAAATTTCATTATCAAGATTATTTTTGACGCTCATTATCATTAAAAATTTTAATGCATTTTATCTTCTTTAATATTTTATTTAAACTTTATTCATTTCTTTATATTAATTACTTACAGTTACAGATGATGGCGTCCAATCCAGAGCACATGAAATGTTTCGAGGAGCTCAAGGAGTGGATAAATCGGCAACCACACCTACCAAAAGACTTAGGTATTAATAATTTTTTCTATCTTCATAAGTTTATGATTTTTATGCTTTATCAGTTAATCGTGCACATGTAGGGTGAATTATAAAATTCCCAGGTACCTATGCATTCCAGCAAAAATAAAAAAGTTCTCATGGACTTTGAATTATGTAATTTGGCAAGAGTACTTAAAAGAAAAATACGAAAAATTAAAATACAAGAGTTCATCGAAGGTCGCTAATTATTATTAAACGGATTTATCAAAAGAGTATTGAAATTGAAATAAAATTACAAAGATGTAGATTATATTTTTTTATAATATTTATATATTTTTTTAGAGAAATCTTTCTCTTTAACTTTTATTTGACATGTCCGCTTATACGTTGGGATCGTCGTTTTATTTGTAATTCATTTCCTACACGCACGCAATCTTAAATTTACCCAACTGTTTAATTCACGTTCCCATTAGAAATATGAATAAAGACGTAAAGAAATTGGTACGGAACCCTCGGTGGCCGAGTCCGGCTCGCACTTCACCTATTTTTTTTAATTTATTCGGAATTGTGATCGATTTATCGGAAAATTTACAAGTAATTTATTATCTACGTAATTTATTTACAACAAGTTATCGTCAGTTATCGGCTTTGCAATCATTTTTCTATTGTATGGTGTTAGATATAACGTATATTATAGATGTACAAATACATATATGTAGATTGATACCTAACGAAATATCAAATATTATAAAAGTATTTTATCAATATTTTCAGTATAAATTACAAATTTTAAATATTATGAAATAGAATTACTATACATAATATTTAAATTATAGCGCTCCTACAGTATCTCCCGTACTATGTGTAGATATTTATAATCGTTAACGACACCAACCTACTTAAATGTTATTTGAAATAGATTGTTTACATTGTTACTAAATATTGTCTATTAACATCAAGAACATTTATTATCATATAATTTACAGAATTTGTTTACATTTTGTTTAAAAAATGGAACAATTTAAAGTTTTAATATCATGTTTTTTTTTACTAGACCAGTTTTTTTAAACATAAACGTGTAGCCAGCCTTGACGTATTCAGAATAAAAATAATTCTAATTAAAATATAATTGTTTTGATATTAAAACAAACTAAATTATATTACATTTTTGTAAGAAGTACATTTGTTATCAGACATCTTTCTTAATATACCAAGTAGACTACGAAAACCAGTGATAATCTCTCTCTCAAATTAAAGATACCTGACATTAAAGCCAGTCGAGGCCCAGAGACTGAGAAGCAACTGGCTATCAAAAATTCGGTGGAAAGTGGGGAACGGAATATCTTAACACTAGGCTCCCTCTGCTTACCCTGCTATATGTGGAGTACAGCGTGAAGCTGAAAAAAAAATGTATACTCGATTTTTAACAAAACAGGAAAATATGGCCACTGACCCTGACAAATGAGCATATCACTCTTAGAAAATGAAAACATGTGACATTAAGGTCTATTTATTAAGTCACGAATATATCATTATTTTCAAGGTGGTCGAATACTTCCTTCCGTTGTCTGAAGTTATGAATGCTAAACTATTCAGGCAAAAATATAAACAGGGGCATAAAGTTTGATTGTAAACGGAGCTGGTCGTGGGTTCGATCCTCACTCGAGGAAATTAAATATTTATTTAAATTTATGTTTCTATTTCTTCGCTCTGGTCTCGTGGTAAAGCACGACGATGAATTCCGCCATTCAATACGTATTGTATCAGGTTCCCTCTGCCTTCCTTGCTATGTGCAGGATAAAGCAGGAAGCTAAAAAAAGTGTTACACATTTAACAATATAATATACATTTTTGTATTTATAAAGTCACGTTGCTATGGCAACGAGTATTATTACATGCGTCAACGGGTCCTCTAATATGTATAGTCATACGGGCTAAATCAACGGCAAATAACGGCTTACAGAAAAACCTCCGTTTGAACAGCTATATTTATACAATCACTGATTACAATATCCTTTAAATCATAGTACTTAATTGCATAATACGTTGAAAATAATGAAAAACCATTGCAATGACGCAAATCAAACGATTTATGAATAGCAATTTTATATTCTCTATGACGGAAGTAGTGTTTAAATTAAATGTTAGTGGTAGATTAGTAGGTAGACCGACATGACTGTTACAAAATATATTTCCATGATTTACTTTAGTTAATATTGGTTTCCTGTCATATTACAAAGTCTTTTAACTTTTTTAGTCTTTCTTTAANTGTGGAGTACAGCGTGAAGCTGAAAAAAAAATGTATACTCGATTTTTAACAAAACAGGAAAATATGGCCACTGACCCTGACAAATGAGCATATCACTCTTAGAAAATGAAAACATGTGACATTAAGGTCTATTTATTAAGTCACGAATATATCATTATTTTCAAGGTGGTCGAATACTTCCTTCCGTTGTCTGAAGTTATGAATGCTAAACTATTCAGGCAAAAATATAAACAGGGGCATAAAGTTTGATTGTAAACGGAGCTGGTCGTGGGTTCGATCCTCACTCGAGGAAATTAAATATTTATTTAAATTTATGTTTCTATTTCTTCGCTCTGGTCTCGTGGTAAAGCACGACGATGAATTCCGCCATTCAATACGTATTGTATCAGGTTCCCTCTGCCTTCCTTGCTATGTGCAGGATAAAGCAGGAAGCTAAAAAAAGTGTTACACATTTAACAATATAATATACATTTTTGTATTTATAAAGTCACGTTGCTATGGCAACGAGTATTATTACATGCGTCAACGGGTCCTCTAATATGTATAGTCATACGGGCTAAATCAACGGCAAATAGCGGCTTACAGAAAAACCTCCGTTTGAATAGCTATATTTATACAATCACTGATTACAATATCCTTTAAATCATAGTACTTAATTGCATAATACGTTGAAAATAATGAAAAACCATTGCAATGACGCAAATAAAACGATTTATGAATAGCAATTTTATATTCTCCGCGACGGAAGTAGTGTTTAATTTAAATGTTGGTGGTAGATCAGTAGGTACACCGACATGACTGTTACAAAATATATTTCCATGATTTACTTTAGTTAATATTGGTTTCCTGTCATATTAGAAAGTCTTTTAACTTTTATAGTCTTTCTTTAATATGTTTTTAATCCATTTAATTAAAAGTATAGTTATAGCATGACGTAATAGTCGTTATGATGTAGTAAATAAAATCAGCTTCATCATTCAAACCGCTCACAGCAGGGTAGGCAGAGGGAACCCAGTGTTAAGTTACGTTAAGAAACTACATTCCCCACTTTTCGCGGAATTCTCCAGGCAATGCGTATTGCGTGGCGAAACTCAACCTTGGTGCCGGAGAAAAGAAATATTAAGAAATAATAATTCATTCCCTCGAGTGGGTATCGAACTCACAACCATCCCGTTACAATCACACTCCGTGCCCTTGCGAAAGGACGGCCTCATGAATTTCTGTTGTTTTTACTAGACTAGATTTCTTATTTAATATGGAAATATATATAACACACTATGACATTCTAACTGCCTGCGGTAACTCTAACCGCAGGTACATTGGTTTTATTTAAAAACTAATAAATAATATTCCTCAAGAAATTTACATTGTTTCTATAGTTCCTGAGATTAGTACATTCAGGTAGACAATTTTTTCTAGTTTTTAATGATATTTAAACTTATTTTAAGTAGTTTATTTATTTATCGTAGCTATTTAAATATCTTCAATGTGACTATATAAATCAAATATATGAAGCAAATATTATTTTAAGCGTATATTTTTTCATTTGCGCGGTTGCTCTCGTCTGTTTAACTTTATATTAGTCAAGTCATGAGTCAATATACACATTATCTATGTTAGTTATTGGTTTTTAAGAACAAAAATAAAAATATATAACAGAATTAATCTTCTTTTTGGAAGATTATTTTAAACATTATTATAATTGTTTACAGATGATAAGCTCATACTACGCTTCGCGCACAGCTGCTACTACGATTTGGAGAAGGCGAAGACGACAGTGGAAATGTTCTTCTCCATCAGAGGAACTTGCACGGATCTTCTAACGAATAGAGACCCTCAATCAGCTCACATGCAAAAGATATTAAAAATTATGTAAGTTTTATGTCTCTTCTTATACACACTGTCGTTGCTAGTTTGCTCCCTACTTAAAGGAACGCAGATAATTTTTTCTCGTTGCACCTGTAAAGTGCGACGTTAGAGTCCTCTAGAAAGAAAACAAAAAGTAGAGAATGGAGTGTCTCAACATTAGATTCTCTCTCTTCTACATGAAATGTCAGTAAAAATTGAAATCTAACATCACACAGAGATCCTTGTGGTGCACAGAGAGTAGGGTACATTGGCAGATTTACATATTTTTAAGCCGGAGGTTATTAGCCTCTTACCTTTACAACCTATCCCGTCACATCCTAGACCCGGACCCTAGGTTTACGTTTTAAATGTCAACGAACATAAGATTTTTGTTGTTTTTCAGAAATGTTGGTCAAATTTCGATGTCAAGCAACCGATGTTTGTGGTTGTATCAAATAAATGATCCTGGGTTGGACAACTACGACTACATATCAGATGCCAAACTCTTTTTCCTCACAACTGATTGTCGATTCATTGAGGCAGTTGATTTACCCGAAGAAGATATAGTTTTAATGGATGTGAAAGATCTAACTTTAAAATTTTTAACCAAATTGAATCTCTCAGCAGCCAGAAAGGTGGCGAAATATCAGGAAGTAAGTAAAATATAAGATAATTAAATCATCATCATCATCATATCAATGTAGTCCACTGTTGGGTGAGGCCTCCCCCATGGATCTCTATTACGCTACCTCCAGCCAGAGGAAATAAATAAGTGAATAAATAAATTAACAATAAACAATTAAACTAATTTGCTAAAATGTATGTCGGCAAGTTTTAAATTAAAATTTACAATGAGATTTTAATTAAGAGCAATAAAAATATTTTTTATTGATTCTCCAGTCAGAACCGCTATTATTGTTATTGTATCAAATGTTATCGTTGCGATAATTAAAAAAACCCACTAAGCAAGACTTCTCTTGCACTTAACATTTTATTATTTGAATTAAATTATTAGACAATAATAATTTTGATCTTAACAGAAATCCTTACAGAAGTTAATTAAGAATGGCAGACTCCAATTTTTTAATGTTCAAATATTCTTTAACATAACTACTATATTTTGTGTTAGCTCTACAGTTTTTTCGCTTTGCTGATGAAACGCAGAGAACAGAGTGTAAATATTATGTAACTTTCCGTCTGAAATGAGAAATTTAAATAATTATATTTTTCACAAAAGCTTCACTCCCGAAAGGAATTCCAAACTACAACCGTTTCCCTATACCATCATGGCCTCAGTACTTATATATAACACTATTTTTTTATTATTTTTTTTTTTCTAGAACGCATTGCCGATCCGCCTGAAACAAGTGCATGTCGTGAATGCGCCATCTTTCATTGATAAAATTTATGCCGTTATGAAGCCGTTCATAACAAAACAAATAACGGAATTGGTGAGTGTTCTGTGGATATATATTTAAATTGTATATTTTGTCGGCATCTTTTAAAAATCTTGAAATATTATATATATATAGATAGAAATTTAACAGGTTTATGTACGTTGGTACTCCTACGCTACTACGGCCTCTATTAATATCATCATTAAATTTATTTCTTTGCAGATACACTTTCATCCACCAAATTCTGAAACTTTATTTCAATATATAAGGAAAGAAGACTTACCTGCGGATTATGGCGGCTCTAGGCCTCCGATGTCAGAATTAAGGAAGGATATCGATGCGCTTATTTCTAGAAATCGGTATGTCATTTTTTAGCTTTATGCAGTATTCCTAGGGGGGATAGCAAGAGAGAACGGGGCGCCAGACGCTACGATCTCTATATACCTCTTTCGGATCGTCTACAGTTGTCAACTTCTTCATATATACCCTTCGGAGGATAATCATGCTTTGTACTTGACCTTCCGCTAGTATCTTTGGAACTGTATTTTCGAAGGTCAACCGATGTCTCCCCCTACCTCCATTATCATTCACATTTACTTCATAAATATTTTGGCTATTCTTTCATCACTCACCTCGTTCGATGTGCCCAAACCAGCTGAGAACGTTCTTCAGCCTCAATGTGATTGTGTATTCTGTGTACTCTTCATTGCAGAATCGATTACCTAAACTTCATTAATCTTTATTTTATTCGTATAATAACGTCGGTACTAACACTGCATTGTGTACGGCCAAACGCACAGCTGTGTTGACGTTTGCCGACGTGTGCCAACATATCAAGAGCACTCTTATTAAGAGTAGCCTTGAAGCGAACCCAAAGCATTCATCGATCTCACTCAGATTTACCTTTTACCTTACGCATTAGTTTCTCTTTGCCACCCTGGTTTATGGAGGATTTCTAACAATTACTCAAAAATACCACTATAAACATATTAATTAATTAAATATTTTGTTACAGAGAAAAATTAATAGATGAAAATCTATGGAAAAATGTAGCGAAAAATAAAAACGAAGCGTCTACTGAAATTGGATCATTTAGAACACTTGCCATCGATTAATGTTAACATTTAAAAACAATATCATAGGTTCAATTTTGTGTTTAAAATTATTTGTCCAATTAGAATGACAAAGCGAAAATATGAAAATAAATTACGTTTTTATTATGATAATAAGGATAAACCCGTTAATTAAGGAATTATACAAAAATGGCTAAATGTTGATATTTATAATATTGTATTTGTTTAAGTCTTATGCAAAATAATAAGGATTCTTGAATATCTTAAAAATCTATGCTAATTAACGTTTATTAACGTTTTAATTAAAGTTTTAATATTATTATAAACAGAAATATTTTTGTGTTAATTATTTTATAGATTTATATAAAATGGTTGTTCTCATTATTGGTAGGTAGGAAATGGTTATTTTTTTAAAATCTAAAGTTACTATTTGTTTTTGTCTACTGTATTTTAATACATAAGGAAGTTTCATAGCACGGGTGATGTGACGTCACACTTTTATTTTTGTTTATTATTTAAAAGTGCTATAATTTCTTCAATTATTGTGCTATTTTATTTTATTTACTATTTAATAAAAAAACTGTGAACTTCCTAATTGTTTCTCAAATTTAAACTGTACTGAAACTTTTCTATATTTTTTCTAAATATTTAAAATTTTATACAAGGTAAAAATAAAATTACATTTTATATTGAAGTTTTTTATTTGACTCCATCTTGCTTTTAAATGCCTGAAATAATTATCTGTTTTGATATTAATAATGTCTATATGCTTATTTCTTGTCATTTTATTAATCATATTCAACAATAAGGAAATAATAAGAGGAAATGAAAATATAAAATATTTCATTCCCACCGCACACGCGTGGAAATCGAACCTACATGGGTCTATCTACATATATTACTAGTATTATTGTAGTCGACGTAGTCAGTATATTTTCAGTATAATTTTCAATGTTCCTACGAAAATATCTAGTAATAAATAATATACTTCACAAACAAAATAAATAAATAAATATAATTTATTAAGTTTTACACTCGTCACAATTTATAATTTTATATCATTTCTCAACATTTCAACTTACGTCTTCCAACAATTTTATACTGTGGACAATACAAAAACAACAATTGTTCTAAATTCAAATTATAATTCAAAAGGGAAAACATCAGTAAGAGTTGGCCACTTATTTGTATATATGTAAATATTAAAAGCCTCCAGTATATACTATTCCATCGAAAACATACATTTAAAATTAAAGCCAAGTTAAATGTTGATTGTTGAAATCGTTCTCGATTTTATCGACAAAAGAATAAATAAGGTTAATATTTTATTTGGTGCCTGATGGTAAAAAATAGCTATGTCGAACTTATAGCAATTAGTTCGTCTTCGTATGTTTCTTTATCTTAGTGTTAATATATTCCGTTCTCCACTAAGACACTTTTGTTCCGCCTTTGACGTCATTACCAACCAGGCTCAATTTTGTTTTTCTCTAATTTCTTCTTCCAATATTATTATTAAAATAGTTACTAGGATAATTTTGCGATAATTCGCCTCTGATATGTGTAATAATTGTTTCCAGGAATGTATTAGAAACTACTTTTATTAATTGAATAATCTAATATTTAAAATCAGATTAATTTAATTGATTATAAACCTGTTTAACACCAAATACTATTTAATATACCTACCTATAGCTTAGGCGCAGAAGTAGCTTAAACGACCTTCACAAAAATGAGTTAGCTTATACAACACTAGCGGACGCGCGCAGCTTCGCTTGCGTATTTTGAGGGTGAATTCTAATAAACCATAAAACATGTGTTCAATGAAATGTTTTTAAGAGTCTAAATTTCTAATTTTATAGAAATCGGTGGCGATTTAAAGATTTTTCCATACAAACTTTCAACCCCTTATGTGCACCCTTAGGGGGATAATTCTAGAAAACGAGGAAACACGTGTTCAATGAAATACTTTTAAAAATCTAAATTTCAAATTTTATGAAAATCGATGCCGATTTAAAAAAAAATCCATACAAACTTTCAACCCCAATCTCACCCCTTTAGGCTTAAAATTTTTCAAAATCCCTTCTTAGTGGATGTCCAGATTACGAAAGTAAACATCTGTCCAAATTTCACGTTTCTCCCATCAGCAGTTACGGCTGTGCGTGCGTCTTACCTCAGTCAGTGAGGACAAGTCCTTTTATATATATAGATTATCTTTTTTCTATTTTAGTATTAGTATACACGCAAATGTTGTTCGTATAACACGCCTACGACCACAAAGAAATAGAATAGACGTTTATTAAAAATAATTGTAAGGTAGATAGATATGTTATATTCGTGACATAGTTTCATTTTAAAACTCTATTAAATAATATTAATATTAATAATTTATTTTATTAATAAAAGTGGGGAACGTAGTGTCTTAACACTAGGTTCCCTCTGCCTATCCTGCTGTGTGCGGGATACAGCGTGAAGCTGATTTTTTTTTATTAAATAATATTTGAAATATCCTCTTTGTTATTTGTTTTTCAATGTGACATTGACGAAGTGATTTGTATTCAACTGGCATGTTTGAAGCGCCATAACTAAAGAACTGAACTGGACTACTCATCATTCCAGTGGGTCGTAATAAAGTACCATCATACCATACCATCATTCCAGTGCCTTTGTAAGTACCAAATTAACAAGCATATATTAATCGATTTAATAAAGAAATATAGATATTACAAAAAAATTATAAACAATAAACAATAAATTTATTGAATTATTAAATTTAACCTTGGCTAAACACAATTATAGTTATATTATTATTAGATATTGGATGCAGTTTTTTCTCGGTTCTATAATAATTTCGAAATATCGTCTTTCATTGGAACCCTAAGTAAGAGCGAACCTGAGAGAAGCAAGTAAGTTTTTTTGTCCAACTAGTTTACATACTTTATCTAATAACACGCTAATCTCAGGAACTAATGAACTGCTTGAATTGAAAAAATCTTTTTTTATATAAATGTTCATTTATCGAGAAAGGCTGTAGGCTGAGTATAGGCTATATTAAATTACGTTAATTTTGTCAAGGTACTATGCTTTAGTACGAGTTACGAGTACTATGAAGTTATCTTGTAAATGAGTATTACACACAATTCTTAATTACATATTTTCATTGAATCATGCGAAACAGGTAAAAAGTGATAATATTTTAAAGTACCATATAATATTTATTCTTAACTTTCGTATAGTATATTATGAATTCGTGAAATAGCGACAAGAATGCTAGTTTCGTTTCCCGTTTGAATCGCAATATATAAAAAAAAATGTGCGACTTATTTTAATGAGGTAGTATAAAATCAAAAATGTAATGTACGAGGAAGCACTGGCGTAGTGCTGTAAAACAGAATATTAATAATAATATTTATAAGTAACATCGTTGTTCTTTAATATTAAAATTTTAAAAAATGTATCCCGCGCACAGCAGGGTAGGCATAGGAAACCTAATGTTAAGACAGTCCACCTCCAGAATTCGGCAGAAAGTGGACTCAACGCCGCGCTTTGCCTCGACATCAGAGCGAAGAAATGGAAACAAACCTACCGTCGCGTTACAGTCACACCCTTGTGCCCATGTCCTCACTTGACGGCGGTTGTTCTTCGTAAGAGTTGTATTATCTTGACGTCACAGTGAGCGAAGCGAATGGGGGGCTTGGAGGGCAAAGCAAAAAGGGGTGACATTAACTCCAGTATTATTACATATTGTGTTTCATTAATATCTATTATAATTACGGAATTACGGAAATGCATTTTATTTTCTTGATTAAATAAGAAAAATAAATACTTGCAAACAATAAAGCAATTATCTTTAATTTATGCAAAATCTGTTATCACGCTTTATAAATGAAATGTTAAATGTAAACAATAATAATTGACTAACGTATTTATTTTAACTATCAAAATATGCAAGAAATTCGAAGTAAATTAAATCCTGCTTCGTTTATTCATGTCTTGTTATAACTACCTGCGTTGGCAAAAGCCCGGTGTTGATGGTAGACGGAAAGTGGGGAACGGAATGCCTTAACACTATTTTTTTTATTTTATTTACGTTATTTTTTAATAATTCTAAGTATCTATCCATCCATCAGCCTTTTAAAGTCCAGTGGTGGACATAGGCCTCCCCCAATGCTCGCCACTCCGTCCGGTTCTGCGCCCTTTGAATCCAGCGGTCCCGCTGTCTTCTTGAGAAGTATCTGCATCATTATTATAATCAATTAAAGATAATTTAAGATACGAATACATTTGATTGAAAAACTTGTCAGTGGTTTTAGTTTTAGATTTTTTGACTAATATTGTTGTGATTTTTATTTATTCACATTTAGTTCAACAAGGACGATATAGAAAAACTCAATTGATATCTAAGGTACCATTTACATATAACCAAATGGTAGATAGAGGTATTTTAAACGTATAATCATTATGTGGGTAGTATAAACAATTCTTTAATATAGGTTTATCTCAATTAAGTTTTTCGTTTGAGGCTATTTTAATTTAAATTTATAAATGCCCATAATTACCTCAAGTCAGTGCGAAAAGACTGGCAGGCTGACATTCTAATAACTCACAAGGTAAATCGGAATTACATAAAACGTACTTAGGTACTTTAAGGAATTTGTAATTATTATAATATATTTTATTAATATTGCTGTTTGATAAGGCATTGATAAATTATTAATCTTATATTAACAATTTTTCATATTTAGCAAAATATATTTTAAAATAAATATAATCATTGCCCTAGCCAAAACACGGCGTTGTGTTCCGCCACTACCAATAACAACATGATCTTTGTTAGAACATAATGAAAACAAAACAGAAAAAACGAATATCTATAAAATAAATTTGTCAAATCCCAATCAGGAGGAAAGAATCTATAATTTCATGGATATCACAAAAGAACAATGAAAATTAAATCACTTTAAATGATTTCTGTCACTTCTAAGCTGACATCTGATGACACCAATTTATTATAGGAAAAAACTTGAAACCACCAGTGCTGTCTGCATGTTCTTCAGTATACGATAGGATATCCTCGTCGACGGGCACTAGTGCGAGATCGCAGCGAACAAAAACAAAGATCAACTGACAAGTCAGTAAGGTAAGTAATTTTTTTTTATATACATATATATTATATATACATGCCAAATATTCTTTAGGTTAATAACCTATGAATACAATTTGTATAAGAAAAGTAATGCAACGTAATTAATAGAACTGTACTCAATTAAAAGTCTAAAATTAATTATTACATTGAGAAAATGTATTTTTTAACCGACTTCTGTAAGAAAAGGAGATTATCAATTCTATTGTATTTTTTTTATTTTTATTTAAAGTAATAATAAAGTACTTCTTTATTTATGTTTAGATTTGGCTTTGATTCCCATTCAAGGAAGTGAAATATTTAATATTTTAATATCTTCACTCTGGTGTGGAGGAAAAACACGGCGTTGTGTTCCGTCATTCCACAATAGCACCGTAATTTGGCGGAAAGTGGGCAGTGGATTGCTTATCATTTTATACGAGAGTACTCGTATGTGAATGCCAATGGCCTGACTTAACTGTTAAAATATTAGAGAAGCTAAATATTTTAGTGTTGTTTGAATCTATTGTTAACACTTACAAAATTAATATTATTTTTAAGTTAAAAAATTGAAAATCTTATAATATTTTTTATTATTATTTATTTCTAGTACTAAAAATGCCGCACGACTATAAACAAGACTTGATTGCTATTAAAGAATGGATGTCAAAGGAATCTCATATACCTGAAGACCTAGGTAAGTTTTAAGTTACATATAAAACAATACTTTACTATATATATATTTACATTTAATTGTATCTAGGTACAGTACGACCAACAAGTCTTGGCCGTTCTTAAGGTAGTTAGTTCTAAATGATTTTATGATTTATCTTATTATTCATTATATTTTTCCCGAATGAATATTGCACAAAAGTTCAGAAAATCTAAATTTAGGGCGGCCAAGACTTGTTGACCGTACTGTAATAGGTATACAAGTTAACCGCGTGAAATGGAGACAAGAATGATAATTTCTATACATTTAATAATATTTTCAATTATATTATTATTCTTCATATAAAAACCTACATCACTTATGTAATTAATGCATTTTATATATATAAAAAATGTGATAATTTCAACAATTAGCTTTTAAATTAAGAAACCAAAATAAACCATTTATTACCGGTCAAAAGTTTATTAACTTCTTTGAGTTTGCAATATAAATGGTCTACGTCGAAATAAATACAAATAAAATTTGAAATGTTAAGGGCAGCAGGTATTTAAGTAAAAGTTTATATATATATAGTATATACTAAATTTAGATACTGTGCCAGTAATTTTCCGTTTAAATATAATAAAAAAGTAAAAGATAAGTAGTATTGTATAAATGCATTGCAAATTCACACAAAATATAATTCACATAATAAAGGATTTAATGTTTTATACGTTTAGTTAATTAAATTTAATTGTTATTTGTTTTTTTTGGAGTAATGTAAACTGTGTGTCAGTTTAAAAAAACTCATATTTATTTATATTTAAATAACTGTTAAACCTAGTCAAAAGCGCGGCGTTGAGTTACGCCACTCAACACGCAATGCCTTTAGGCGGAAGGCGTGGAGCGGAGACTTTAGACACTAGGCTGACTCCGCCTACCCAGCAACATAAAAACACCTCAAAGAATGACTTTTACTACTTTTAAGTATTTATGTTAATAAAATTTAATTTTCCAGGTTTAGAAGATCATTTACTCATGAGGTTCCTGCACAGCTGTTACTTCAGTCTGGAGGCGACTAAGAGATGTATTGATAAGTTTTGTGTAACACGTGCTCATATGTCCGAAGTGTATAACGCCAGGGACCCCCTGCTGCCCAATATAAAACAGATGCTGGATCACTCGTATGTATTACATATTTATTTATTTTCATGCTAGGCAAAGGGAACCTGGGAACGTAGTGTTTAGACACTTTCGTTGCCCATTTTCTTCCGAATTCTGGAAACATTAGGACCTGACAAAAGGTAACCATCGTCTCGCATAAAACGGGGTAGGCAGACAGAACCTAGTACCGAGGATACTCCATCCTCCANTTTGCAATATATAATGGTCTACGTCGAAATAAATACAAATAAAATTTGAAATGTTAAGGGCAGCAGGTATTTAAGTAAAAGTTTATATATATATAGTATATACTAAATTTAGATACTGTGCCAGTAATTTTCCGTTTAAATATAATAAAAAGTAAAAGATAAGTAGCATTGTATAAATGCATTGCAAATTCACACAAAAATTAAATGCAAATATTAAAATAAAGGATTTAATGTTTTATACGTTTGCTTAATTAAATTTAATTGTGATTTGTTTTTTTTTGGAGTAATGTAAACTGTGTATCAGTTTAAAAAAACTCTATTTATTTAATTATTAATAACTGTTAAACCTAGGCAAAAGCGCGGCGTAAAGTTCCGCCACTCAACACGCAATGCCTTTAGGCGGAAGGCGTGGAGCGGAGACTTTAAACACTAGGCTGACTCCGCCTACCCAGCAACATAGGAACACCTCAAAGAATTACTTTTACTATTTGTACGTTAATAAAGTTTAATTTTCCAGGTTTAGAAGATCATTTACTCATGAGGTTCCTGCACAGCTGTTATTTCAGTCTGGAGGCGACTAAGAGATGTATTGATAAGTTTTGTGTAACACGTGCTCATATGTCCGAAGTGTATATCGCCAGAGACCCCCTGCTGCCCAATATAAAACAGATGCTGGATCACTCGTATGTATTACATATTTATTTATTTTCACGCTAGGGAGAGGAAACCTGGGAACGTTGCCCATTTTCTTCCGAATTCTGGAAACATTAGGACCTGACAAAGGGTGACCATCGTCTCGCATAAAACGGGGTAGGCAGACAGAACCTAGTATCGAGGATACTCCATCCTCCACTTTCCGGCCCATTTTGGAGACATTGCGTGGAATTTAACGCCGCGATTTGTCTTGTTACCAGAGTGACGAAATCATTAACTTACCGCCGTTTCATCAAAGTGGGGAATATGAAGATTTCGTTCCCCCGAGGGGGGATCAAACCTACAACTATTGCGTTTAACAATCAAATGTTTTACGATATATCTAGATAAGCCATGTTTACAATTTAATATTATTTACTCTTTTTAACAAACAGACTTAATGATTTTGAGAATATTACAGTTTAAATTATTATCGACAGTTACTTTTATGTTTTTATAATTTATTGCTTATTGAACCTTCTTTAAAACACATTGCATTTATAAAAAACTTTATTAATATTATTTTAAATATTACGCTTAAAGGCAACCATCGAAGCTGATTATATAGTTACGACATAATCTTTATGATCTATAAATTCTATATTAATGTTTATTTTATATATATTTATGTATTAAATATATATAATTGCTTGCATGTGTATAAATTGTTAATTTTAGCACAAAAAGGTAATTAAATTAGGTACGCGAAGTCTTTATTTGAGTGTAACAAACCATATATAATATAGCTTTAATTATATATATCTACTTTGAGGCCGTCCTCCGTTCGATTACTACTCGATGAAATGTAATATTTAATATTTTCATTTCTTCACCTCTGGTGGCAATTTATTCAAAACTAGCGACGCGCTCGCGGATATGCCCGCTTGTACTATACATTTGTTTATTTTCTCATCTGGATTACTTTGATAGCTAAAGTTTCAGAATTCGGTGGAAAATGGGAAGCGGAGTTTCTTAACACTAAGCTCTCTCTACCTACACTGCTGTGTGCGGAAGATCAGCGTCAAGCTGATTTAATTTTTTTAACTTTTTTTGTTTTGGTGTTATGTACTGTATATTTTACTTAACTTACTGCTAGAAAATCTAAAATATTTTGCAATGTGGGGACCGAAAAGCGTAAATTATATGTTATTAATAAATTATTATTTAAATTACATGTAAATTATGCATGTTGAAAATTAAGAGTAATTTAGATGCAGGTTACAGAGGTGGGCCTGTTTAGTATGTATATAGTCTTATATAATTTGATCAACATTTGACACCAGAAGGTACGTTTTTTTATTCGAATTAAATATAAAATTTAGATTTTTTAAAAATATTTAACCATATATATATAATATATAATATATATATAATATAATTATGTATAAATTATAAATAAGTGAACTATTGACGCCATTTGTGGCGTAGTGGCACTAGCGTGTGAATGTAAGCGACTGGTTGTGAGTTTGATTCTCAATCGAGGAAGTTAAATATTTAATATTTTTCGTTGTGGTGCTGAGACAAAACACGGCGTTAAGCTCGCGGAAAATGGAGAACGGAGTTGATTTAATAGAAACGGGATATCTTAACACTAGGTTCCCAGGCTCCGTCTGCCTACCCTGCTAAGTATAGTGATGTCAAAGCCTACACAAAGATATCAATTCCCAGATACTGCCCTAAGATTAAAATAAAAATAAATAATTATATACATACCTAATTATATCTGTGTATAAATATACTCTGTTTTTTATGACGTTTTTATATATAGTTCTAGAAAAAAAAATAATCTGTAAATAACCTTAACCTTACTTAAAACCTTAATTATATAGTTATATAATTAAGGCTTGTAATTATAGAGACGTATAATTTAACAATGCTAACAATGTAACGCGTTGGACTGGTATTATTTATGGGTGATTACACTGTACTGTGTTTATATGCATAGGTATTTTTTTATATAGAAAAAAGGAAAATTCTCGTCTCGTCTCGTTTCTTGCGCCAGTTCTTCTCAGAAGATAGTAACTTTAGTATATTATTATTTATGGTTTATTATTTGACGTTCCAAAAACTAAGCATTTAACTCATCGCTGTCTGTATATGGGAGATATATGAGAAAATCTATTATTGGAAGCATTTATATTTTTTTTGAGGCCGTCCTGGTGCAGCAGCACATAAGTGGGACTGTAACGCGACGGTTGTGAATTCGATCGCTACTCGAGAAAATAAAATATTTATTTACGTTTATATTTTAATTTCTTAGCTCTGGTGTCGAAGTAAAGAGCAGCGTTGAGTTTCGCCATTCAAGGCTGAAAGTGAGGAACGGAGTGTCTTAACACTAGGTTCTCTCTGCCTATCCTGCTGTGTGCGGGATACAACGAGAAGCTGATTTGATTTATTTGTTTGTCACACAGTTCACAGTTGTGCCAGTTTTCACTATTGTATTTTAGCAAACTTCCCTTAACATTTAGAGTTTCTTTTATTTCTTATATTTTGTTTATAATGTAGGTAAATTATTTCAATTTGACTTTATATATTTTCGAGACTCCGACTATACACTTTTCAATTATTTACTTTTCATGTTAACAATTTTCAAAATTAAAAAAATACAAATCTTTTATACAATATTTTACATAAACATCTATTATTACAGGAAATAAATATGGATGTTTACATTATCGAATAAAAGAAATGTGAAATTATATTACTCTCTTAGAACTCATCTCCCGATCAGGCTACTTATTTACTAATGCTGTTTTTTATTACAGGTTTGTAGGAACATATCCATTCGATGGCAAAGAAATGATAATATTCAAATATGATGACCCAGCGACGGAGAATTTTAACTTTTATGATTTCTTGAAAATTATATCAATACACAACGACGTGTGGGTCAAACACTACCCCCACTTTGCGGACGAACATTATATTATTATCGATATGTCGTGGATTTCTTTGAAAATGATACCGAAAATCAATATTCAATACTTAAAAGATTTTATTGTTTACTTATTGGTATGTTTTTGTTATATATTAACCCTTTTTATTTCAATTTAAACGATTTTTTATTTAAAAATATTTACCTATATGGTTTTAGTGTATTTTTAATACTTTACAGGAATCGATGCCAGTGCGTGTGAAGAAAGTCGTCGGTATAAACGCTCCCTCATATTATGAAAAGATATACGGACTTATAAAATCAATATTACCAGCTGATGTTATTGAAATTGTACGTATTATTATTAAATAAAAAATCGGTCGAGTACGAATCAGACTCGGGTTTGTATTCGAGGGTTCCCTTCCAACTACCGGATTGTAGATTGGCGGGAAGTTCAAATGCTTAAAGTTGACAAACTCAAATTTGTGAAATAATCTATAATATATGAGCTTATAATAATCTTTATCTGTCTTCATATGTATAGCAATAAATTTTATTTATTTTAAATTTACAAAGATCGAGGTCTATCAGACGGACAGACATATAACATATAATCCTATAAGGGTTACTTCTTTTCCTTTTTAGCTACGGAACCCTAAAAATAACCATCAGAAAATGTCATAATATAAACTACCCACATTTGTCTATAAGTAAACAAAAGCTTGCAAAAATTCAAAGCGAATTATGAAGCTCTTTTATTTGTACGTTTAACCCTCGATATTTACATAACCAGATTTTATTATCTTTTACGGATGTATAGAACTTGTAAATTATTAAAACTACTTGTCGTTTATTTGTTTTAAAATATGCATTATTTATTTTAGTTGACGCACTTCCAAATATTTCATAAACAGAATAAATAATATAAGGAAAATATTAAACTAATTTTAAATTCAAATACCAGAGGCCAGTCGCGGCCAGGGGCACCAGTGTGTGACTATGGACGCGAATGGTTGTAGGTTTATTCCCCACTCGAGCGAGCTCTATGGAAAATAAGAAGAGAGTGTTTTAACACTACGTTCTCTCTGCCTACCCAGCTGTATGCGGGATACAATGAAGCTGTTAAATTCAAATACTTAGCAAAATGTTGGCCGATGTAGAAATTATCATTCTTGATATAAAATTTTAAAATCATTTATCATATTTTGTCCATTTCTTTACAGATATTAATTCCTGGTTCATTGTTTTCGTTTCAGATCCATATTTATACGAACGTTGAAAGCCTATATCAGTTCGTGGATAAAAAATATTTGCCCATAGAATATGGGGGGGAGGCTATAAGTTTGGTTGAATTTGATCGGGGTCAGCGCCAACAAATATTTGATTTTAGGTAAGCCTGATACAGAAATATGTTTAATAAATTTTAGTTTTTAAAATTTCTAAATTCCAATGGAAGTCAGTAGTGTTAGTAATTGGTCTGTAAAATTCGAGATTTTTTAGTATCAATTAGTACGAGACGTTTGTCAAGGAGGGAGTGTCTTTATATGTCTTATTTTTTATTTATTCACGCTTTATTCCTCAAGTAACTGGTTAGGTGTAGATGACCTAGTGTTAAGAAAATTTAATTTTCACATTTCGTCAAAAATAGATATTGTATGTTGTTTGGTGGAGCTAAACGCAGCAAATTGTCCGTATTAGAGAAGAGAAATGAAAATAATTAGTTCCTCCAACTGGAGTAGGTATGCTGTCAATGCCATGACCAATTTTTATAGTATTGCAATTGTTAGAATATATTCTAATCTGTAACCCTAGTATAAAAGTATTTCTTTCTTCTTTCAGGAAATTCTACTTGAACGATAATGCATGGAAGGCGGATTTGCTGAAAAAACCTAAACAGAAGAACGTCGATAACTCAATGAATGGCTCCTTTAGAACTTTAGCTATTGATTAGATATTTAATGAAAAATTTTCTATTGTACAAAAAATATATAATTTCTTACTTACATTTCAGTTTTTATTTATTTAAATCTGTATTTATATTATCAAAAATAAATTGTCAGTATATTGAAAAAATCTTTGTAGTCTTATAAGAATAATTAACATGTACATTTTTATACATGTTAAATAGTCGTTATCCTATTTGTTTTAATTTTACATTAGTTTTGCCTTCTTTCTCAACTCATATTAAAAGTTCTTCATAATAACAAAACTTCTTCATAATATCAATATAATACTTTAAAATTCGTCCAAAATGTAAACTAATTGATTATTTTAATAATTTTCTTTTGTTTCAATAAATATATTCCACCTAGTACCAACACCTATATAAGTATCCTTTATATTCAAATGGTATACATGCTTACGCATAATTTACCTAAAAATACATAAATATAGTTTATTAAAGGAAATAATGCCATTAACACCAACAGCTTGATGTTCTCATCAAGCTACGTCGGCTTAGTGGTCAAAGAGCTTGGACGGTTTCCAAGAGGCGATTTTTTTATACGTTTCTAGAAAACTATTTTTCTTTCCCAAGTGTATAATAACAATTTAAAAATATTAAAAAAATTAAATTGGAATCTTGGAATTTCTCATATAAGCGAACCTGATTCTCTTCAAGTGTCATTATCTACAGCCTTGTATGACTTAAAGAGCCTACTATCCTATGACCTTAAAGGAAAAATTACACAGTTATTGACGTCTGTATCAAAATCTGTCGAGAACAACATAGATAACAATTACATATAAGAAAACCAATTAACTACAATTTACAAGAAAATGAATTGAGTTAAAATGAAAGTAAAACTAGATTTCTTGCTTTACCAACCTGTTTATAAGGATTGCGTGTATTTAATAGTGATTTGTAACGCAGCTTTAATAAGCGTTAGTTCAAACGCTCGAGTTAAATATCGTTTGAGAAATAATTAGAGCCTTAGAATTTTTATATTTGGAATATATCTCCTTTATTACCAAAGGGAAATAACTTTTACATTTTTAAAAATAAATTAATATAAAAAATACATTTAAATGTTTCCACTCGAAGACATTTTCGTCGCTCTGGTGCCAGTCAACACGCAATGCCCCAAGATTTCAGCGGAAAATGTGGAATGAAGTGCTTTAACACTAGCTTCTCAGCAGGGTGCTGTGGGCGGAATACAGGGTAACGTAAAAACATATAAAAAATAACCTCTCGATGGTGAGACGAGGGTCGATGTGGGTGGCGAGGGCTCCAGAGCCATTTCAGAGATTTCGTCAAAAATATATAAAAAAACGTTGGAATTACTTTATATTAAGTATAAGTAGATAATTATGTAACATACGTGCAGTTGATTATAACGATATGCTTTATTACTGACATGTGTTTTATATCATGAGGTCATCTTCCAGTGCTGTTGTAACTGATGTCGAAATATATGTACAATAATAAAATAAATTTATTTAATAAAACAATGATAACAACATTTGAGCCTGCTGTGGCGTAATGGTACAGCTTTTGACGGTTTTGGGTTCGATTCCCACTTGGTAGAATTATTATTTCAATTTTTTTTTATTAATAATTCGTTTCATTTAATTGTTCTGGTGCGTGGCGTTGAATTCCGCCATTTAACAATGTTTCTAAAACTGAGCAGAAAATAGAGGAAATAAAACTAGCCTAGACAGATATAAAATAACTAAACATTTTTCTATTAAATACGACAATTTTTACGACCAAAATATAATAATGTAAACGCTACAGCTTATTTGTTTGAATCCCACTCGAGGAAATGAAATATTTATTATTATTTAATTTCCTCGCTCTGGTAACGAGGCAAAGTGCGGAGTTCAGTTCCGCCGCACAACACGCAATGTCTCCAAAATTCAGCGGAAAATGGGAAACGGAAATGTTTTAATGGGAACGGACTTTCTAAACACAAATTTCCCATTAGCTACCGTGCTGTGTGCGGGCTAAAAAAAAACTAAAACAAATAAAAAAAACCTGCGGGGCCACTAGTTCTTAAATAAATTATAAATAGAATAAATAAACTTCCTTACAAACTCCTTAATATTCATATATTTTTAAATATTAAAACTATAATAAAGCGTTAGAATCCTTGATTTGAGAAAACAAGAACTGCAACGTTTAGTATACGATAAGTGACCGTCGTCACCAGCCACTAGTGAGCGGAGTAAGGGAAAGATCTACAAACAATAAAAAAAAAATCAAGGTACGGACACCTTAATAGAAATATTGCTTATATTTTGTAATTTTTGTGCAAAAATTAAAGTTGTTTTAGAAAACTATATTATAGTAAAAAAGTATAATTGCAATTTAACTTAATGTGTAACGTGTACTGTTATCTCGTATTTAAAATAATTTTATATTTACAAAAAAATACTATAGGTTTATTATTTTTGAGATTTATTAATGTTTAATTAATTATTATTTACAAATTTCAGCCATTTCTTTAAAAACAAAACTATTTCTATCTCTTATCTAATTAATTAGATATATAATTTTATTGGTTAGCAAATGTATGTTTAATTTTTATTTAAGGACAGTATTTTGAAGCAAACTTTTCATTTAAAGTAGTTCTTTTATATCTTACTAAATATATATTCTAATAAATTTATTTAAATTTCATTATTTTACTATACTAATTTACCTATGTAAATAATATTTATGATGTACATAAACAAGATTACGTAATTATTTTTTAGCTTCCCTCTACGTATACGAAGCCTCCAATTTCCCACCTCCCACCCAATCGAGCCATTGGTTGTTAGTGGTGAAACTCAACGCCGCAATTTTTATCGACACCAGCGAAGAAATGGAAATATAAATTTTAAATAAATATTTCATTTAAATGGAAATAATTTAAATATAACATTCCCCAGAGAGCATATCACAGTCACACTCGCTGCGCCTAGATGACCGCAGAAATCAATTCAATAAATAGTACTTGCGGTGTATTTTTTTTATTCATAAAATTGAATAGCATACTAGCATCCCGCCAGCGGTTTCGCCCGCTTGGACTGCGTAATTATCTGTACATCTACTCAAAAGTTTCTAATTTATTTCATTGCATATTTAGATAATAAGAGTGTTTAGACACTACGTCATTCTCTGACTTATCTACTATGCTGGAAGCTGAAGCAAAGATACTTTCTAGAAAACGTATAAAAATTTTAAAGTAACGGGATTGGAACTCGTCCAAGTCCGCCCCCGTAGTAAAATTTTTATTAACACGTTTACAAAAAATATTAAAATATTTAAAAAAAAGATCTTTTAAAAGGATAATATTAAATGAAATAACAACAATAAAATTAGCTAATAGAGAAACAAAAATGACCTTGCAATATAATAACACGGAAAAAGCTTTGACATGTCATGGAAATATGTTCTATACTGTAGTATACTAAATTATATGTTTAGATTCTACATATATATATAGTATATATATCATTCATTTATAACATATATTTATTTTTAAGTTTTAAGCCAAATGGTATTTGATTCCTAAAGTGTTTTTTTAGCTTCACGCTGTATCCCTCATGCAGCAGATGGGGAGGACCTAGTAAGACACTAAGACACTCCGCTCTGCACTTTTCGTCGAATTCTGGAGGCATTGCGTGTTGAGTAGCGGAATCCAAAGCCGATTTGCCTCGACTCCAGAGCGAAGAAATGAAAATATATGTAAATGTCCCATTTCCTCGAGTGGATACTGAACCCATAACCTGGTGCATTTACAATCGTACGCTTGAGCTTGGGCCATGACTGGCTTCCGTAAAGTGAATTATTTTATTTGATATTATGATTTTTTTAAATATATTTTTTTTACCTTAAAGATGCCTCACGATGGTAAACAAGACTTGATTGCTATAAGAGAATGGATGTCAAAGGAACCACACTTACCTCAAGATTTATGTATGTTTTAGATGGCCTAATGTTTTTAAATTATAGTCAAATTACTTATGTCAAATATATATAAAATTCAATGGTTAGCACAAAATATATTTCAAATTGGTATATCATTTTTTTTGCTTAACACTAATTTAATATTCCGTTCCCTTTAAGCCACTTGCGCCCCCCACTTTCTGTTGAACTCTGGAGTCAAGGCGTGTTAAGTGGCGGAACTCAACGACGCCCTTTGTCTCGTTACCAGAAAAGAGAAATGAAAATATTAAATATTACAATCCCCCTACATCCCTCTAATATATAGAGACAAAACCCATTTTTTTTTATATACTTTAAAAAAATCCTGCCTTTTCACAGTTTCAGACGATCAGTTACTCTATAGGTTCTTGCATACTTGCTACTTCAGCTTAGAGGGGACCAAGAAGTATATTGATAAGTTTAGCACCACGCGAGCACTGATGCCCGAAGTGTATAGCCGAAGAGATCCTCTACTGCCTGATGTGAAGAACATAATTGATCGCACGTACGTATATTATAATTTAATTTAAAAAAATATAGAAATAGGTAAATAATATATTTTTTTTATTAATTTTTATTCTCTTCTTTGAATATATTATATATATATATATATATATATTTATTTATTTACATCCGCCGTTCATATTTGCTAAAGAAAATTACCTTATTGTACTAACTTGGAAACACCTATTATATATTTTAATACGTATAATTTAACATAATGTAAAGTGTCACCATATTATGTTATTATTTATAACTATTTTCTATTACAGTTGTTTTAAACAACAAAGTAGACTCTTATTTTACTATTATATTATCCTATTAATATGGAAAAGCTAATTACTATCGACTCCGTAGGAATTTCGAGAAATAGTCTTTCTCAAGTCTGAGATCGATCTTGAGATACCGTTTACATTCATAGATATCCTCATCTACTCTACCTAACCTACAGTGTACTTTTAACATTCTAAGTCGAATATGTATAAATGAGGTTATTTAAGGCTTTATAATTTGTTTTAGCTTCATGTACCCAGCATACAGCAGGGTAAGTTATTGTTAAGACACTCCGTTCCCAACTTACCGCTCAATTTTTGAGACATTGTGTGTGGAGTTGCGGAATTCAACGCCGCGCTTTATCTTGATACCAGAGCAAGGAAATAAAAAATAATAAATAATGAATTCTCCCAACTGGAAGCCGAGCCCACGGCCGTTTACAGTCACACACACAATTCCACTACGCCACGACTGCCTCTGGCCTCTCCAATGATCAGTGCTACCAATATTTATAACCATTTCAGTGGCATAGCAACATATCCATTCCAAGACAAGGAGGCAATATTCTTCAAATTTGATGAGCCCACACCAGAAAATTTCTTATTTTACGATTTCTTGAAAACTGTAGGAATACATAAAGACGCTTGGATCACATTCCACCCCCATTATGCGGACGAGCATTATGTTGTCATCGATTTGTCATTTGTTTCTTTGAAATTAATTCCTAAATTGAATATAGTTTATTTAAGGGATTTCCTTATGTTTTTGTTGGTAAGTTAATATAAAAAACTTTTTTTTAAATATTTTATATATTGAGATTACTATTAGTTACTGATCTTTTAATATAATATGTAAAGAAATATAAAAAAATATAAAAGAAATCTATACATTTACAGATTTGTGTTTCTGTGTTTTTATATACTTTTACCTATTTTACAGGAATCAATGCCAATACGAGTAAAAAAAATCATAGGTATAAAGGCACCCTCGTATTATGAAAAGGTGTACTCACTCATCCGACCAATTTTGCCTTCTGAAGTAATTGATATTGTAAGTACTAAAAAAATATTCTAGAATTAAAAATAAATATACAGGACGCTGTGGCATAGTGGCACTGCTCGTGACTGTAAACACGAAAGTTGTGAGTTCAATACCCGCTCATGAAAATAAATTATTTAATATTTTAATTTCGAGAAATGGCAAGGCACGGAGTTGAGTTTCTTCACTTTCTCAATATGCAATGTTTCAAAAATTTTGCGTTAAATTGCAATTTAAATGTTTTAACAATAGGTTCCCTATGCCTACCCTGTTATATTCAAAATACAGAATGAAGCTAAAAAAAGAAAAAATAAAGAATAATAATTGAACGTAATTCACGTGATAGAGAAAATTTAATTAAATTGTCTTGCATAAGATTCTATGAAAGATACTATTGTCACACTTAGCAGAAAATGTAGTGCTTTATTATAAAAAGCCTTATTTTATAGTCAGCATACAATAAGTTAATTTTCTATGAAATTTCTTTTTTGAATTAGGATTAGGAAGTATTAGGGCAATGAGAGTAGTATCACGTTTAATGTAAATAAATAAAATAAATCCATAATTCAACTTCACGCTGTATCCCGCACACAGCAGTGTAGGTAGAGGGAAGAGGGAACCTTGTGTTAAGACACTCCATCCCACTCTCCTCCGAACGTCCATTCAGAGGCACAAAATGTAGGTCACCTTGCGCCACCACTGGCCTCACGTCTAATGTAAATAGAAATTAATTGTTGATATATTTTAAGATGCACTAAATTGAATAACACTAGCTATCCTTGAATTATTCAAATAGTGCAAGCCAAAAGGATATGTAAATAAAACTATTCGAGATGATGTTTTAATTTGATAATACAAAATATATAAACAAGTTTGAACTAGTACTAGTTTGACTAGAATAAATATTCCTTATTTATAAAACTAATAAGAACGATATTAAAATAGTTTCCTCAAAGTTTTTTTGTTTTGTTTTTTCAACCACGTGTTTTTTTAGTGGCGTAACTTAACGCCGCGCTTTACAAAAGTCTTTGAAGTCGAGCTATAATTCAAAAAAAAATTTCAGATCCACATTCATACGAACGTTGAGAGTTTATACCAGTATATGGATCAAAAATATGTGCCTGTAGAGTATGGCGGCGGAGCTGGAAGCTTCCATAAGCAAAGTGAGGAATGGCGCAAAAAAATAGATGATCACAGGTAATGCGCATTTGATGGTTTTGTAGATTTTTTGGTCTTTGTGTGGAAGATAGAGGAGTTTTCAGAGCAACATATAGGCTATCTTTTCTTTTTATCTCGGAATTGCTGATTATGGGAGTTTGTACGACGATATTCTATACAAATAAATATATCTTAATACTCTTAATATTTAGTTATTTAAACATTTTCGTCTATCTGTTGTTTGGTCGATCTAATCTCTGGAACAGCCGAACTAATGCTTATAAGGCCTTTACTGGAAGATATAAAATCGTGGAGAATATTCTTCACGATTTCGAGTTGTGTAAAAGCGTAACAAACAGTTCCAGTACTATTTATAGTATTAATATTATTATTTCTGATCAATATATATGTACTTTCTATTATTGTTTCAGAAAGTTTTTCTCAAACGATAACGCCTGGAAGGCTGATATGGAGAAAAAAGTTAAATATAACACCTTCGACAGCTCTATGAATGGCTCCTTTAGAACTCTATCAATTGATTAATCAATTGAATTGAAAATTACATTTTTGCTAAAGTAATGTTTACATAATATTAGTTGAAATCTAATTTGTATATAGTGTAATAATATAGCTGATAAGATTTTGGGTTCGATCCCCACTCGAGGGAAATAGGAATCATTACATTTCAATTTAGTAGTTTCATTTTCCTGCTCTGACAGACTAATGGCGGCGTTGAGTTCCGCCACTCAACACGCCAGATCTTGAAAATTCTTATTAGTCTAGATCTTAATACTCTAGGTTAACAAAGGTTCCCAGACTAGTTAAGGGTTCCGTCTCATAATCCTGCTATACAGGAAAGGACGTGAAGTTATTTTTACACATGTAGATTATATAAGAACCCTATTTAATAGCCATCTTAATAACAACCAATATTTATATTTTGGCTTTAATGGAAATCGGCATAAATATTAAAAATATCGATAATAATTTGTAAGCAAAGGAGATATATATCTTGCAATTAGTTATCAGTTATGCAACTTTTTGAAGGTCAGAATCGATTTCGAAAAATGAAATATTCTGTTACAAAACAAAAAGTCGAAATATTAAAATTACTTTACAATTATTATAATAAATGGAAATTATGTTTTTTTTAAAGACAACCTTATTTATGACTTAACAAGTTCCTCCATAACAGATGTGTGTCGCAAGATGACCCACTCGTACTCGACTGACATCTTGGTATACAAAAAAGAAAGTTTTTTACAAATGACTTCTGTTTGCCATAAGTTTTGAATATTTCAATGTTATTTATAATTTAATGTATTAGTGTTAAGCTTATTTTTTTTACTATACAATAGAAATAAGGGATAGGTCACTCCGTTATTACTTTCCGCTTTCTCTAGATAGAGAGTTTGAAGCATTTAATATAAAATATACGAAGATGTATAAAATTTAATTTTCATTTTACTCATAATAATAATATTATATGTTTTAAAAAGTTTGCATTAATAAATATTCGTCTACGTCACTAACTTCGAGGAAGTTATAATTAAAACATGTTTACTTTCTTAAAACATTTTTGGAAACATTTTGTTCAAATGTTGTTGTTAATCTTGACTATTCTTTTTTCTTATTTTTTGTGAACATATAAATATATATTATATTTACTTATGAATATAGAATAATAAATAAATAAAATATCACATAATTCTTTGTAAACATTTATTTCTTAATATTATAAAATCTAGATAACAGTATAAATCTTTCTTTATCTTAATAATTACGTATAAAACTTATAAAAATAAGTAATTATTTGAAAAAAATATAATAATTGTGATCTTATATAACCCTATACACTATATATATATTTCTACACAGACTGCCAGGATGAAAATTCATAAAAAAAATTAAATTAAAGTGCATATTTATACCTCACCGTTTAAATTATGAAGATATTAGCAACTTATTTTTAAACAATAATCACTAATAATATGAAATACTTCTATTATAATAAAATTGCACATAAGCAACGAGAGTATAGCAAAATAACTAAACAATTTTAGCATTTTATATTCTCTTTTAAAGGCCATATATTCATTAAGGCCAGTCGTGGCCCAAAGTGTGAATGTAAATTAGACTGGTTGTGAGTTCGATCCCTACTCGAGGAATTAGAATATTTAATTAAATTTATATCTTCATTTCTTAGCTCTGGTGTCGAGACAAAGCGCGGCGTTAAGTTCCGCCTTGACACGCAATGCCTCCAGAATTCGGCGCAAAGTGCGAAACGGAGGGTGTTAACACTTGTTTCCCTCTGAATACTCTGCTGTGTGCGGGATACAGGGTGAAAGTATTGTAGTAATATAGTTATAATGTTTATATTCCTTTTTTTTCTTTCATTTCTTATGCTGAGACACTCGTAATATTATGTGCAATATATTAGAATATTTATTTAAACGAAATTTTGCCACAACGTTCAATAATATTAAATTTAATCTTTACTTTTATTTATAACATTTCTAAGGAAGGAACTAATTCAGATGTTATATTTATTTAACAGTTCTATATATTGTATAATAATATGATAATTTAGTAATTCATCAGTCAAAAGCGAGTGATCTGAAAGACCCTGGCAGTTCCTTGACTTGTGCGTTTACGTTATCAGGTCTCAGTGATTCATCCACGGCCCAATTCTTGTCGTTTGCTAGGAACCAATCTCTGAAAAGAATAGAAAAGTTAATTAGAACTCTATCAAAATAAATGTAAATAAAGAAATTATACAAAGCTTTATAATATAGTAAGTAATGTATTTATAAATTGTTTAAAATATTATTTAATGAGAAAATAAAATATTTCATTTTTTTATGTGGAAATCACACACGACCTGTCGAATTAACAATACCTCTTTTACCTCTGCGCCACGACTGGCTTCCAATTAAAATAATTTCAATATATGTACTTTTTATTAATTTAGTTATTTATAATCTTACTTCAGAAATATAAATTTATCTTTTCACAAAGTTAATTCATCTTCAACTTTTCCACTTCCTAATTGGTACCTTGATACCGACGACTTTGACTTTAGAACTTAAGGTCAAAAATATTAGTTCCACAGAAACAAAAAAAAAACAATGCAATCGACAGCAAAAAGTTTACAAATTGATATCAAATAAATTGCCATTGTTTAATTTTATGATTATAAAATATTCATAGATGTAGGATATAGATAATATTTTAATTAATATTCCTTACAATTACCCATAGGTAATTCATAAATTAGCATAATTAATTATAACTAATGCTGTTATTTGTTACATATTCATTCATTCATTTGTTGTTACATATTCAGTTAAAGAAATAAATAAATTTACCTCTTAGCTTCAATACGTTTTATCCAATATCTTTTAATCTGGTCAATTGAACCTGCGTTTCCACCATATTCTGAAGGCAGTAGCTCTCGCGGCACATCTTTGTATAGGGTATCCGAATTTGGTTCGTGGAACTTTATCTAAATGTAAAATTAGCAATATTAATTACAGAAATAAAACCTTAAGGTTCAACCTTGCAATCACTGTATTTTTATTAGCTTCACGCTGTATCCCGCATATAGGCGGAGGGAACCTGGAAGTCTAGTTTTAAGACACTCTCCAATGTCCGGTGAAATCTGAAGGCGGAAATGTTGAGTTGCGGAACTCAACGCCGCGCTTCACCTTGTTACAAGAGTAAAGAAAATTAAAATATTAAATATTTCATTTCCTTGAGTGGAAATCGAACCCACTATCTTTCACTACTGCCCTTCTGTAATATACCTACACATTTAATTTTATTATGTGCGTCATCGTATATAACAGGATGTCGGCATGTTTTATTGCATTTATGCTTTATTTTATCATATTTATTCCTTATTATAAAAAAATATATACGAGTATAATACATTCATTAATTAGGTACTATACAAATGACAAGGTCAATCTCAATTTGAGCTGGATAAAAAACTTGACAAGGAAGATCTTTTCGTTTTCTTATTAAATTATATAAACTCTTTGTTTTATTTCTCAGCTGCGTTACTCATATAATTATAGGTTATAGCGGCCCGCCCGTGGCTTCGCCTGCGTGAAGTGCGTTATTTTTAATTTCTGTCTCCATGAGTACCTACGTTCTATAAGTGACGTCCATGCAAAATTCGAAAGAGATTCCTAGCATTTGTAGTAATGAAGTTTCATACAAACTTTCAACCCCAAAAACATAGGAGTCGAATATTGCAAATTCCCGTCTTAGCGAGGACCTACGTCCTATAAGTAACTCCTATGCAAAATTTGAGATTCCTAGTACATGTAGTTTCTGAGATTTCGTGATGAGTGAGTGACCTTTCGATTTTATATATATAGATTATAGATTAAACAGCCTACCTATGTAATAGATAACTCTCTTTTAGTTTATATTCGCACCTCACGCATATATTTCGATTCCCAAGAGTGCGGGTTCAAATCCCGTTACGTTTACTTCTTTATGTTTTTAAATAAGTATATTTTCAGTATGGAAAATACTTTTAAAAAATTTAATAATGAATGAACATACCATTTTAGCAACTTCTGCCTTGAGTAAAGGTTTACAAAGTGCATATATCTTGCTGATGTACGAAGGTGCGTTGATGACGTGCACTTGCTTTAGCCGGACTGGTATTGATTCCTGGAAATAAAAAATAACTGTTAATTGAATTTAATTAATTAATTGATTTACATACTTTATAAATATGCAATGATTAATTTAGGTTCTACGAGTTTTATACATTTTGAAGTCTAATTTCTTATTTTATTACTTTTCGTTAGATAAAATAATATTAATAATACATGTTCAAAATTGAGATATTGAAATATTAAAACAGCTTCACGCTGTATCCCGCATACAGCAGAGAAGACAGAGGGAACCTAGTGTTAATATTCTCCGTTCCTCCGTGCCAAATTGAGTGTTAAGTGGTGGATCTTATTTCTGGACTTTTATCTTAGTGCCAGAACGAAGAAAAAAAAATAACTACTTAGAATAGGGATCGAACCTACAACCTTCACGTTATAGTCACACTCTTGTCTGCGCCACGACCGGCTTATTTAAGCGTATTTTTATATTCATTTTTCTATGTAATTTTATATAGGTATTTGTTCGAAGTGATTCATTTACTTCATTTATTTCATTTACTTTTTACTGAGTTACGTATCATCCATTAGCGCAAAAAATGTCTCCACTAATTATGCATATAGCGTGCAACTAGGTATCATCATTACACCCGCATTGTTTTAAAATGGACGTGATTTAAATTCACATATTATATAAACGATACGTCTACATGTTATATGTATATATTTTTAGTTATTCTGCTATTAACAGGCTCTTCTCAGCAGAACTGCCTACAGAACCGGTGGTAGTTTTTTGTTGACGTCTGTGGTCATATAAGGAGAGTACTGCTGCAAAATCTACTGGTTGTGGTTCGATCCCCACTCGAGGAAAGGAAATATTTATTTAAATTAATAATTTCATTACTTCGCTCTGGTGTCGAGGCAAAACGCGGCGTTAAGTTTCGTCACTCAATACGCAATTCCTTCAGAATTCGGCAGAAAGTGGGGAATGGATTGTCTTAACACTAGGTTCCCCTCTGCCTACCCTACTGTGTGCGGGATACAGCGTGAATATCTCTTTTAAAATGATATAATGTTTTTTACTATTCAAGTATTCATATAATAATTTATATACAATCACTATACTAAAATAATTTTCAAAATAAAATTAATTATAATATTTTTTTAAATTATAATAAATATTACATTAAGAAAATGTTCTTAGTTATAACATTTACATTTTGATTTCATTTGTTTGGAATCTAACAAAAACACATAAAAAATTGTTTACAAAAACTATTGATGACAGAACTCTAACAATTGTATTAAAATTTACCTTGACGAGATGTGAACGTATATATCATTTATAGTTCTTTTGATGAAAGCCCTTGAATATGTTATGCAAGAGGTGGCAAATCTAAATTATATTTGAAATATTTATATTTTAAAAAAGTGTTTTTTTTTTGCTTCCATTGTACACAATAAGCTAGATGGAGGAACCTAGTGCTGAAAACCTAAGGCTTTCGCCAATTTTAAAACCACGTGTTGGGAACCCAACATCTTGGAATATTAGTTTATTCCAACCGCGGGGATCGAACCCACAACGATAATAAAGTTAATAGTTTTTTTTATAACATTACGTGCTACCAACCTGCGTGTACGTCATATATTTTCTTAACACTGACAAATTGACTTTTCCTATAAATTTCAAAGTAATATTCGCAGAGTCGAATATNGGAAATATTTATTTAAATTAATAATTTCATTACTTCGCTCTGGTGTCGAGGCAAAACGCGGCGTTAAGTTTCGTCACTCAATACGCAATTCCTTCAGAATTCGGCAGAAAGTGGGGAATGGATTGTCTTAACACTAGGTTCCCCTCTGCCTACCCTACTGTGTGCGGGATACAGCGTGAATATCTCTTTTAAAATGATATAATGTTTTTTACTATTCAAGTATTCATATAATAATTTATATACAATCACTATACTAAAATAATTTTCAAAATAAAATTAATTATAATATTTTTTTAAATTATAATAAATCTTACTTTAAGAAAATGTTCTTAGTTATTACCTTTACATTTAGATTTCATTTATTTGGAATCTAACAAAAACACATAAAAAATTGTTTACAAAAACTACTGATGACAGAACTCTAACAATTGTATTAAAATTTACCTTGACGAGATGTGAACGTATATATCATTTATAACTCTTTTGATGAAAGCCCAAGGGCTAATTAGCTAATTTAGATTTGCCACCTCTTGCATAACATGTTCAAGAACATGTTATGCAAGAGGTGGCAAATCTAAATTATTATTATTGAAATGTTTATATTTAAAAAAAGTGGTTTTTTTTTGCTTCCATTGTACACAATAAACTAGATGGAGGAACCTAGTGCTGAAACCTATTTTTAGCTTTCACCAATTTTAAAACGACGTGTTGGGAACCCAACGCCGTGGAATTATAAATTATTCCAACCGTGGGGATCGAACTCACAACGATAATAAAGTTATATAATAGTTTTTTTATAACATTATGTGCTACCAACCTGCGTGTACGTCATATATTTTCTTAACACTGACAAATTGACTTTTCCTATAAATTTCAAAGTAATATTCGCAGAATCGAATATTGGTATTTCTCCGGAAGGAATGTCGTCCTCTTCAGTGAGCCTGGTGTCAGCTAGCATGAAGAACGTCTTGACTGCGTCCACGAAGTTGAATAAGTCGTAGTCGGGATTGTTCAAACGGTAGATAAACACTTTGTAATTCTCTTTAGTTTTGTTTGGAAGTGGTAACATGTCACTGTAAATAAAATTAAAAAAAATTGAAAAATATACAGAAAATCACCTTCACGCTGTATCCCACAACACCAGGGCCCATTTTCTGCCGAATTTTGGAGGTATTCCGTGCTGAGTGGCGGAACTCAACGCCGCGGTTTGCCTTGACACCAGAGCAAAGAAATGAAAATATAAATTTAAATAAATACTTCATTTCCTCGAGTGAGAATCGAACCCACAACCAGTCACGTTTATTACACACTCGTGCACCTGTGCCACGACTGGCCTTAAAAAATAGTTAAAATATATTTATATCAAATCTTATAGCATTTTATTTTTGCTTTAAAAATCACCATGTTAATCATAAACCTTTTTATTTGACTATAGACTGTTATAAAAAATATGTTATTCTTCGAAAGTAAGAGGTGAAGCTTTAGGTTTTTGTTTAATATGTAAATCACTATTAGAATGACGCAAATTGTATAAAAAACAAATTTCATAGTTTAATTAACAGGTTTGAATGATATTTTATGGGTTAGCAAGTACGAACAAGTCTATAATAGGTATATATTTTATATCTATAATAATAATATTATATTGTCATTTATTCTTAAGAGTAACATTTAGGATTCCGTACTTCAAAAAGTAAAAACGAAACCCTTTTAGGATTATTTTAGAATACAAAAGAAAAAAAGCTGTCCTATCTTTGAGATTAAGTTTAATTGCAAAACCGTTGACATTTGGTAAGTCTAAATCTTTAGGAGAAATTCATATTTTGTCTTAGTCGAAGGAAAACAGGTTTTTCAAATCAATAAACAATTTTTTCCTATAGGTAAAAAATGAAATAAATCTTCACAAATGGGGATCGAACTCACAACCAGTTGCAACCAGGCATATTTAGTGCCACTAGCAGTGTCTTTCGTCTGGCTTTCTAAAGGTATAATCAATAAAACATGTCAATTCGAACACAAATCTTAAAAGGGCTTTGCCCTTGATAATAAAAACATTGATTCATCCGCTTACGTAACACAACACAGTAAAAAAAAAGTTAACGACAATTTGCGTCATTATTTGGTTATTATGTTTTTGGACCATATTAAGAAACGTCGTGCGACCTTTCCCAAAATACGGTTAATGTTTAATTGTATTTTAATTTTGGAAATAAATATTCAATTTTGGTAAGACTTCATTTAAAAATAGAAAGCTACTTGAGGTATTAATAATATTTAATGATTCATAACAACCTTGTGCATGGGGCTGATTCGACTTTTTAAAAAATTAAATAAATACAATACAGTACGTCACGCTGTACCACAGCTGGGTAGACAGAGAGAACCTAGTGTACATTCTCTTCCTGCCTTTATTTTCTGCCGATATCTACAGGCATACGCAAAAAATTGGCAATAAAATGAGTTGAGTGAGAGGAGGGCAGACTCTGGCAATAGCCGGGATTAATGCCAGGAGGAAGAAGATCTACAGGCATTTCGTGTTTAGAACTCAATTTCCTTCGTCGCCTTCCAACGCCGCGATTTCCTACTATCCTACTAATATTATAAATAAGAAAGTTTGTAAAGGTGGATGTTTGATAGACTTTCACGCAAAAACTGTTAAATGGATTTAGATGAAATTTTACAGTGACAGATCTTATGCGTGCAGAATAGGACAATTTATGTAAGAATTATGTATAATTTGGCTATAATATAAAAATTTTTGGGTCGCTAGTAATAACATACGTTTTGAAGTGAATAATTATATTTTTTCAAAATTAGTAATAAAATAAACATATATAAAACGAAATATATAATAATAAAAAAATATATAATATAATACTTACGTAATTTCAAAAACTCGTCTAATTTCCGGTGACCACGGATCTCTCTTGAGGAAAAGCTCGGGCGCCGTAGAGCGGATGGTGAAGAACAGGTCTATAGTTCGCTTCACTCGCTCCATACTTTTGCGGCAACTTAAGTAGAACCGACGGAGCAGTATTTCCTCTGTTATAGAAAAATAATAAGTTATCAATGATAATAAAACGATTAAATATTTTATTTTTAACCTCCCACTGTATCCCGCATATATCGAGATAGGTAGAAGGAACCGGGGAACCTAGTGCTAATACACTCCGTGACCCATTCAGAAACTTCTGTTTCCTTTATAATATCACTAAGTATTTCACTCAAGACGCAATACCTTGAAAATACAGCGAAGAATAGGGAATGGAATGTTTTAACACTAGATTCCCTCTGCCTAATCTGCAAAAATTTAAAGATGATACTTAGCATAATAACAAGAAACTATTGAAAAACATTATATTAAGTAGATATTTACAATTTCCAACATAATTTTTGCCGATTCATGTAATATTTACAACTTAATAGACTCTAAAGAAATCCGCTTTTTTTTAGTTGAATAATTGATGATCTCACATTAGGCGTCAGTATTAAAATATTATAATGTTTTTTGTATGACCGGTTTATTTCGTCTTGTTTCTTCTTTGAATTAACATATTTTATATGTACCTACTTATTATCCAACAGAAGCGGCGGTAGAGAATTCAAATCTTAATAATTATTCTTTCAGTTTAACGTTGTATTCCGTTTTTTAGCAGGGTAGGCAGAAATAACCTAGGGAACCTAGAAATCTAGATTTCNTATCAGATTAGATATATATATATATATATATATATATATATATATATATATATATATATATATAGATTTCTATTGTGATTTGAGATATATATATATATAGGTTTCTATTGTGTGTTGGATATATAAATACATATTATATTTAATAATTCGTTTATTTTTACATAAAAAACAGAAAAGAGTAATCACTCACACCAATTTGTTCTTTATAAACTTAAAACCTGCTTTGCACCGAGCGGAACGAACCCATTAAGGACCTCGCAAGAGTTACCTACACACTTATAATGAAATAGTCAGACGTAAAGGACTAAACAAGCAAAATGTATTGAAGTGCTTAGTTCTAAAAAGTACAAAATAATACAAAAATATTTGTTGGTTTGAAATATAAGCCTATTTCATTTAAAATAAGTCCTTTCCGCCTAAGCTTTACCCGCTTACGCCTCTATCTTGGTGGAAACCGGGCATTCTTTAACTATTACTAGATGTGCTCTTAAGTGTACGTGACTATTAACATGCAATAGATAAATATAGATGTAGGATATATTGTATATTATGCTGTAAAGTAGTTAATTTTTACTAATATTTTAAGTATATAGATATTTTGTTTTTTTTTATTTGACATTTAGTTGTAAAAATTATTACTTCTGGTTTCTGAAAATATATATATTAAGAAACAATATAAAAAACAATAATAATAATTTATTATGAGGCCGTCATGGCGCAGCGGAACGAGGAAGTGATTGTAATGTGACGGTTCTGGGTTATGTTCCCATTCAGAGGAATTAATTATTATGTATTAAAATTTATATTTCTTCGCGCTGTTGCCAAAACAAAGGTCCAACATAGAGATCCGCCGCTCAACACACAATACCTTCAAAAAGTGGTTGGAAAGTGGAGAGTGAAGTGTCTTAACACTACGTTCCCTGTGCCTCCTCTCCTATATGTGAGATAAAGCGTGAAGCTTTTATTCTCTTATAAATTATTAATAAATGTAATTTATTACAATGTAATCATAATATATATGTACTCCAAAGAAGCAACGATAATAATTTATTACGATTAATTTATTAATTTAATTAAGTCCTTATTAGTAAAAACTTAAAACAATATTATGAACTTTTGCCCATTTTTCTGCCATCTACAGTCAACTTTAGCGGCCACAACTTGTTGACCGTACTGTACTGAGCGTATGTCATAATTACATATGAGCGTGAGCAACTGCTTCGCAACGAATTTGTTTCGGTTTCTAATATATTTAGCAACAAATAGTTAACTATAGTTGTTAACTAAATTATACAACTATTATATATTTTTCAACTGTTATTTATTTTTAGAATCTACCACCGTAGGTCAGTGGCACAGCGTGAGTTCTGGGTTCGATTCTCAATCGGGGAAATGAATTATTTAATATTTTCCTTTTCCCCGCTGTGAAGTGTTTGTGTCAAGAAAAAATGGGGAATTCAATTCTGCCACTCAACACGTAATATCTTAAAAAAATCGACGGAAAGTGAGGAACAGGATGTCTTAACTCTAGGTTCAAGTACAAATATAATCAAAATTAATAGATTTATATGTCACAAAAATCGTAATTCTATGTAAGAATAATCAAAACATGTAGTTATTATATATTTCTATATTATTGACAAATGCATAGAGTTGATGTAACTAATATATTCAGTATGCACTATGCGCGAAGACTTACATGGAGCAAAACTAGCATTGCATAAAGAGTTAAGAGACTTTTCAACAAAATTGTTATTAATTTATCTTTTACATAGAATTTTTTTCTCATTGTTTTTGCTTAATCCTGCATATAGTATTGTTTACAAAAATAAACTAAAGGTTATTTTACACTCTATTCTCTGCCTCTCTCTCTTTCTCTCGAATTCGCGTCACTGTAGCGTAACTTAACGCCATGCTTTGTCTAGACCAGAGCGAAGAAATGAAGAAAGAAATGAAAAAATGAATACTAATATACAATCGAGGTCGTCGTGGTGTAGTGGAACAATTGTGTGACTGGTATCACAACGGTTGTGAGTTCGATCCCCACTCAAGGAAGTGAGTTCAGTCACTCAGTTCAAGTTCTGCCACTCAACACGCAATGCCTCCAGAATCCAGCAGAAAGTGGGGAACGGAATATCTTAATACTAGGTTCTCTCTGCCTACCCTGCTGTATGCGGGATACAGCGTGAAGCTGAGTAGCCTATAATACAGAATAATCCAGTATTAGATTAAATAAATAGTTGTTAAAGGTCATCTCTAGAGTCAAGAGTCATCTCCAAAATGAAAGGTGGAACATTAGCTTTAGCTATGATCGTGTATATTTCAAAAACAACTTTCACCGCTATACATTTCTCTATGGATATTAACGCTACATAGTAAGTGGCGTTTGGCGTTCCGTCCATATTCCCACAAAAACCTACACATTTCATTTTATATGTTACTAGCGAAACCGCTCGCGACTTCGCCCGCTTGAACTTCATAATTATTAATTTACTAATCTAAATTATTTTCGTTTTCTAATATATCATTTAGAAAATAACACCTATATTGAGAAGATCCGTTAAATAATATTTTTTCCCTATAAGTACACAAATTCATTACAATTTTATTGTAAGTATAGATATAAGTAAGAGCTATTAAAACTTAAAAAATTGAAAAGCTGTAGCTTGAGGATTTCTTTTATTTTTTGTAATGTATTTTTTTATTTCACACATTTATTTACTTTTCCAAACATTTCATACTTTCGATATCAACGAGAGTAAAGCTCGCTGTTATGATTTTAATGTTTTAACAATATTATTATAATAATCTAGTATTTTAATATTATTTAATTAAACGATATTATTAAATACTAGAAATTTATATATTTAATTTTTTTGCACAAAATAACTGCTTATATTATTAATAAACCATCCATATTTTCTAAATATTTACATTCATCGTACTTTCAACTTTTGTGTTCAATTTTAACGTGACCTTTAGCCTCAAGTTACTTAATTCTTATGGAATTTTAAAAGGTATCTTGAGTAATAAAATCATATAAGAATACAATAAAGTTTATTCACATATGTTTATATATGTAAGTTGTCAGATATTATTTTTCCTAGTTTATTTAATGAGAAAAAAAAAGATCGTTTTAATAAGAAAGTCAAAGATATGTTTATATGTATATATTACTTATATATGAATATCTATGTATATCAAAATTCTGTTTGTTATTCGTATATCTATTTAGTATTCTCCTCCTTATTTAAGTAACTTCTCTTTTATACTTAAAGGCTATATTAAGGAGACTCCTCACTTGTAGGTAAGACTGTGTGTTTTTTTAACATTTTTATAGTATTATTAGACCCACACTAAGGAAAAAAAGAAGAACGTATGGCTTAGTTGGTCAGAGCGCTGGAACGGTTTCCAAAGAGGTAGGTTCAAATGTTTATACGTTTTTTTAAAAAAGTATATGTCTATTGTGCTCTCTAATATGTTACATACGGGTGGGTAAATGAGAAACAGAAGTATCTTAACACCAGGTGCAGGTTCCCTCTATCCACCCTGCGAAATACAGCGTAAGGCTAAATAAAAGTTAATCTATATATATAAAATCGAAAGGTCACTCACTCATCACGAAATCTCAGAAACTACATGTGCTAGGAATCTCAAATTTTGCATATAAGTTATTTATAGGACATAGGTGCTCGCTAAGACGGGAATTTGCAATATTCGAATCCTAAGGGGTTGTTTTTGGGGTTGAAGGTTTGTATGAAACTTCGTTACTACAAATGCTAGGAGTCTCAAATTTTGCATGGAC
>JAKRZM010000503.1:0-10074 GCA_036379175.1 Heliconius cydno galanthus | reverse complement strand
ACTATATTTGACAGTTGACATTTGTAGCACAGAAGTCTCCTAAGTCTATATATATTGAGTATTGAGTAACTGTGTTCTGTGGAGTGTGGACTAGTGCTGACAAATATCGAAAGTTTCGCAATCGATAGTTTTAACCTAAAAAGCCCATGCGATCGATAGAACGATCGATAGCATCGATTGCATAGATAGTATCGAAACTATCGATAGTTCAAAAGGATACAATACTATCGGACTATGTAATACTATCAATACTATCGATAGTATCGTATCTCCCAGTCAGAAAAGTATCGATACTATCGATTGTTGTGAACTATCGATTGCATGCTAAGTATAGTTTTCTTACTGGGAGATACAATACTATGGATAGTATCGATAGTATTGCATTGTTCAATAGTATTGTATCCTTTTGAACTATCGATAGTTTCGATAATATTTAGTCAATCGATACTATCAATTAAACTATCGATAGTCTTACTATCGGACAACTGTCGATAGAATATCGATAGCCTATCGATAGTCCACTATCGATCGGCAACACTAGTGTGGACATCAAAATACGCGTTCTTGCCGCACGTGCTTCTTATAATCAACACACAACAACAAGTTTGTCAGACTATATCTCGGTTTAAAGCTTTGGGATTTCTTCTTTCTGAAATATTCTCTATTACTTTTATTGTGCGCAGTTTCTCAATTATGGAGACGCTTATTTTCATGTGATAATGGCCAAATCGCCAACAATGAACAGAGATAAACGCAAGGTAGAGCTTATGGCAGAACTTGAGTCACAATTTATTATGCGACTGCCTGAGGAGCCTTCAAAAATGCTACGAGAGCTACTCAAATCCGGTGACAACATCAAGAACCGATTGACTATCCAAATAGATAATGATATGCGACATGGAGTGGTTAGGTTCGACCATTGGATTATGCACGCTAAAATTGTAGATTTACCTACAATCACTGAGTCTTTGAAAACAATAGATAACAAGAATTTTTATAAAACAGCAGATATATGTCAAATGATGATATGTAAGGAAGAACCGGATCAAACTCCAACAGAAGAAGAGTCACCTGCGAAGAAAAAAGATCCATACAAAGTTGACAAAAAATTTCTTTACCCTCATGGACTGACACCACCTACTAAAAATGTAAGAAAAAGAAGATTTAGAAAAACTTTGAAAAAGAAATATGTAGAAGCACCTGAAATAGAAAAAGAAGTGAAAAGATTATTAAGAGCAGATAATGAGGCCGAGAGCTCCACTTATGAAGTGATTAAAGAGGAAGATGAGCAATATAGCAAGCCTGAACCAGCTCCACCAGGAAACAGGAAACAAGAGAAGAAAACAAAATCTGAGCGTAATACTGAAAAGAAAAATGAAAAAGAAGCAATTGCTCTTGCAAATGCCAATGCTGCAAACCAGGGACCATCCAATGTAGTAGATATATTTGGAGGTGCAGTTAGTGACAGTGATATTGAAGATGATAATGACAATCTTAAAGAGGAATTGCAAGACAGTCATTTATCTGCATATGATAGTCGATTATCTGACAATAGTTCCATGCCTGGTACAGAGATACAGAGACGGGAAACTTACCCAATCGAATTTGAATCACAAATGTTCTATACTCAAAGTTCTCAATTGAAAAAATCAAGCAGAAGTCGTGCAACAACACCAGCTACTTCAACTGTTACTAGGAGGGGCATGTCATCTGAAGGGGATTATGACTCTTCTCTAGACATACATATAAATAAGATTTCTTTAAGAATAGAGCAGTTACGGACCGAATTGGAAGATCTGAAGAAAATAAGACAGAGAACTCAAAATGAAATTGCTGAAATGGAAAATCAAGCACTGCGTCAACGTTTCCAAGATTTCTTGCACACTTTGAATCAAGATATTATGTATAAGGAGATGGAATACCAGGGACTTATAGTGGTGCAGAATTCTGAGGACATATGAGGAACATATTTTGTTAACCACTAAACCATAGGAGCTAAATTCTTTGGACTCCACTTAAAGTGATACTTAGTTAATATTAGTTTCTTTAAGTTTCATTTTATACATTTTATATTTGTTGTTTAATTCTAAGTTTTAAATGTAGAGTTACATTGCTAACCTACTATTTACATATATTGCATTGTTTATCTCATTTGCAAAGTTAATTGTTATTTTTATTTCTGTGTTATTTTTCTAGGTTTTGAATGTATAATGTATTCAAACTTCTCAACTTGTGTATAATATTGGTTGGGATATTGTTAACTACTCATAGGTAAGTGAAAGTGTGTTTTAAGCATAGTAAGTATTAGTAGTAGTAGTATTTAAATGCTCTATGTTTATAGACCTGATGTAAACATCAGATCCTTAAAATGGATACATTGTATCAAAAATGAATATATATATTTAACAGGCTTACTTACTAATTAAAATTACATATATAATAGGCATGTGATATTGATATTGTTTTACCTTCAATAATACCTATTATATATTATCAACGAGATTAAAGCTTATTAAACTTTACATAATAATATATCGGAAAGAAGACATTTAGTTGAAGATATAATTTTTCATTCAGGTTTCATTTTTGCATGTTCTTGGTGCCCTGTTATTCTATAGAATTTGCAAATTCAATTCTACATGAAGCAGTTTTACTTAATGATGAAATTATACTTAAACTTTATTAGTAGGTAAGCTTATGTTAGTAAACTTGGTTAATTTATAATATATTTTTGAGAGTTATATTTATACCTACTTCTATTTTTTAACTAATATTTTTAAGATTAAATACCTTAGATTTAATATTACTAAGGTGTTTATAGTATAGTATTTTAAAACAATATAAAATGTATGGTTTTAGCATATGTGATTAAAAGAGACTGGTTTATATACAATGGGTACAATTTATTATAGTAGTATTCATATCCAAAAAATTCTGTTACTTTTAATTTGGGATGTTTTTGTGTATATAGGTATCTCAATAAAATATTTTGAACTCCGCTAGTAGCTCAACCTGTCATAGATGTTTTAAAATAAGGGAACTATCACAAAATATTTGAAATGAATATTTTATCGTTATCAATAAGATACATAGAGCTTGCAAGGTCTAAGTTGAATTTTGCATCTGTTAATGTATAGTGTAGGTGTAGCGTAAATTGCTTAGCCTAATATTATATTGCTTTTTGATAACCATTCGATCACACCTCTTGTACTGGTATAATGGTATGGTCTCATATATTTTTTTATATGTGTGTACGATTTATTAACTGAAATATAAAGTTGGCACTATCATTCTTTTACAAAATAGAAAATGTACTCGAAAAATGATGTATATCATTTGTAGTAGTTTCAGTCAATATTAAGTGTATCACATTTAATGTATTCTATAAATACATTAAAGTTAGAAATAGTTGCCTTTTATTTAAACCCCAGCGATCCGCACACAGCTTTGCCCATTTGTGTTACGTAATTTTTAATTTATTACTTTGTAATATTTTCGTATTCTAATGAAAATATTATTTTGAAAACCATAGCTAAGTATACCGATATTGAAAAATGAAGATTCAGTTAATCTATATAATTATATAAAAGGACATGTTCTCACTGACTGAGGTAAGACGCACGCACAGCTGTAACTGCTGATGATAGAAACTAGAAATTTGGACAGATGTTTACTTTTGTAATCTGAACATCCACTAAGAAGGGATTTTGAAAAATTTTAACCCTAAAGAGACCAAAATAGGGGTTGTTATGGATTTTTTTTAAGTCGGCACCGATTCTAATAAAAATTTAAATTCAGGCACTTAAAAATATTTAATTGAATACGTGTTTAGTGGTTTTTTAGAATTCTCCCCTTAAAGGTGCAAATAAAGGGTTGAAAGTTTATATGGAAAAATCTTTAAATCGCCAATGATTTTCATAAAAAAAATAATTTAGACTCTTAAAAATGTTTTATTAGAATTCACCCTTAAGGGTGCAAATAAGCAGGCGAAGGCGCGCGTCCACTAGTTCAATAATAAAGTTATAGTATTTTTGTCAAACAACACAAGCGAAGACGAAACGAAAAAATTAACTCCACTTATGATATTAGCTGACAATTTTTTTTTAAATTTTGTATTTGGTTCTATTTCGTTATTAAATGCTAATGCGTTTTATGACGTTTATCAAAAAATACAAAAATATAAAAAATAAACTAAATTTTAATTTGTAGCCAATATAATCAAAACACAAATTAAGTATTGATTATATAGTATTCTGATCTTACAAAAATAGGCTTCAAATATTTATCGAGTCTAATTGTTAAGTTTTAATGTCGGTATAATATTTTAAAAACCTGTACTAGGGTTTTTTTAACTAATATGTAACAAAAATACAATGTCCTGGAAAAGATTAAGTGTAGAATAATGAATTTCTAAACCATAACCGGTATTATAATTGTATTATGAGTATCGACTATGATACTACTAGTCGAATAAAGAGCACCTTGTTCGATTAATTTATATTCGAATTGCTTGTCTATTTCTTTAGCTTAAATCAGTGACCACCCGAATGTTTAGTATCCATAATATCGACCAAAACTGAACAATATGCAAGGATGAGGTCTCAATAACTATTCACATGCTCAATTATATCGATATTACATGTGATACACACATTAGACTGTAACGATAATTCCGGTAGGTACACCCCTAGAAGCTGTGCTGTAAGTTGACGTCCCTGGGCAAGTGGGCAGTCTCAGAGCTCTTTCAGTCAGTGTAATTTGGCAAATTTGAATTTTGGTATAAAATTGAGATTTTAAATATACTATCTTTTTTCATATATTCATATTGTAACTAAAATTAGAATTTTAAAATATATAAATAATTCTATCATATTTGACACGTAAATTTGTATACCCAGCCGGCGTTAAATTTATTCACTAAGGGATCAACAAAAATGGATTTTAAATTGCATGAATATACCCACGCTGTTGTTGGTAAAGTAACCGCTCTACGTCTCACCGATAAAGCAGATTTAAATGATGCCCGTCGTCAATACGATTATTATCTTCGACTTCTTAAAGAACTGAATTTGGAGGTGATCGAAGTCGAGACAGACGCGTACTTCCCTGAAAATATAGTATTTGAAGATTTAGCCATCATCTGCCACGGCATCGTACTCATGCCCAAACCTATTTCTGCCACTGAGCAGATTATAGTAAGTTTTTTTTTGCTAATTTTCTCCATAAAATATATTTTATAAAGAACACAAGTTGGTAAAATAAATGTGTTGTAAAAACAAGGCTTGTTTATGCCTTAAGTATTTTATTACAATAACATAGAGCTCCATGAAATATTTATTTAAATTTATATTTTCATTTCTTTGCGCTGGTGCCAAGGCAAAGTATGGCATTGAGTTTTGCTACTTAACATGCATTATGTTAAGTAGCAAAAGCATCCAGAATTCGATGGAAAACAAAGTTTATGTTTTTTTTAATGGAAAATGCGTGAGAATGAGAGTAATTTTTGTTGTTCTCATTCAATACTCACATAATATTATGTTCTGTGAATAACCTACATTAAGGCTGAGATGGTGCGGTTATTTACATATCTGACTAAATGTGACAGTTCTGGATTCTTTTTTTCCCGTTCAGGGGAATGAAATATAATTCTGTTTCTCAAAATGCTATGTCTCGAAAACACAATAAATATGAAGATGTGAGGTTGAATGCTTTTGAATTTTTTACAGAATATGTATGAAGCAATAACATTATAACTTTTATATTGAAAAGAGCAACTAATGAGTTTATTGCCAGCTGTTTCTTAGCAGAAAGGCCTTATGAGCTGTAGGTATGCTATGCTCATTAAACAATTCAAAATTGTGATTGCAAGTCTTTTTAAATAAAGACTATTTTGAATTACAATTTTTTTAATGGCATGCAATTTATTTAATTTACAATTTAAAAATATTTTTAATTTAATATAACATTTCTTTCTTTTAAAAATTATGAATACAATATATGCAATTTGTATTTTCCATTTGAAAATATATTGCAATAAAAAATCTATTGTATTAATATTATATGAAGAAGAAGAATATATTTTACTTGATTAATGGAGTGCTTTAATATTAATACAATTATTATTTATGTTTACAATTTGTATATTAAGATATTTGTCAAATAACATACTAGTTAGTCTAATTTTATTCTGTTATAATTTTACTTAAGTTCAATATTATAATTGACATTTCTTATGTAAGAATCTTTTTCTTTATTTATTCTATCAAATATTCTATGGCGGTTGTGGATCAAGGTGCAGGCATGTCACTGTAAATGTGACAGTTGTGAGTTTGTTGGGGGAATTAAATATTTAATATTTTCATTTCCTTGTTGTGAAGTGTCTTAATGAAACTGGAATGTCTTAACACTAGGTTCCCTCTGCCAATCCAGTTAAATAAAGTATTTTGACAAAATTCACTTTATAGTAATGTTTTTAACTATGAATTATTGGTATTTAACAGTTTTAGCATAAAAAATCCCAAACTAATTACTTTTAACTCTTTTCTAATCAATATCATACCTGACAGAATATAAATAATACATAAATAATAAATAAAGATGTTATAATAGAAGTAAGAGCTAGCTCACATTCATGACCTAATTTTCTATAAATTGCTATTTGACCTAGTAATTAACCTGTATTCTTAATGTCTCTAAAGTAATATAATTTTAACAAAGCATTTAAATGATATATAAGTGAACAACCTTAACATTAAACACTTTAAATATATATATTTAGAATAACTGTAAATAATATATAAATAAACTGTAAATGCTATCGGGGTAAAGAGGGATAGTCTAAATATCTTTCATATATATGGTTGGCTTAGAGTATAAACCTGTTAATAGGCTATTAAGAAAATTATAACAGACTTATTAGTGATAATATTATCTATCATATTTTTACTATTTTGAAAATTGATTTGAAGAGAACTATTATATAACATAAAAGTCGATTTAGTTTGTTTTTTACTCTTTTAAATGCCATAAAAATGTACATAGCGATAAAAAACGGACTTAGTAGGTTTGCAGTCCAAGCCGACGATACTTTCTTGATGACATTAGATTATTTGTAAGTTTTAGATAAATTAAAAAAAAATAATTTACAATCGGCCAAAAGCTATCCTAATAAAATTTAACAAAACAGGAACCTGCAATTTTTGTAAAAAATATATAGTTTATTATTTTATATACTCGCCAGTTATTATATTTGCATTTTTTTATGGCAATACTATAATTTATAATGCTGTTTTTAAATAGAAAGAAACCGAATGACAAATATATTTAAAATTTATTTGACATTTACCCAAAAACATGGCGCTCAGCGGTTATAGGTAAATTTTTTTGGCTTCTTTTATTTCTTATTAGCGAATTTGTACATATATTGAAATATTTTGACAACAGGAAATAAAAATATCTATATAAATAAAAGTAAAGCATCAAGCATGTAAGATTATCTATTCTTTAAATTTTCGTACACATTTTTCCTTCCTTTCAACTCACGCATCGGATTTTAAGGTCGTAGTTTGGACAAACTGAAGTTTTGTATATATGTAATAGTATTTTATGTTAAAACTAAAGTGTATGGATGGAAAGATGATGATGATGAGGATCTTAAACAAATAGTGTTTGTGCGTTCTACCGTCAAAATTGTTCTTGAAAAAACGGCCATAACCACATGGTTCTACATAGACCACGCGACTTAAGCAGCGAGTTAAACATTTTAACTTTAATATATACTTAACATCGTTAACGTTAACTTTAATATATACTTAACTATAACTTAACATCGTTTTATAAAAATAAAGAAAATGTGAAACACGAATAATTATTATTTCAGATGGCAGCTTTGAAAGAAGTTATGACAAAAGAACTCGGCCAAACTGTAACGGAAATACAAGACCCGGAAGCCAAACTCGCTGGCTCCGACGTTTTATTTACAGGTATTTATCTTTACATATTAACAAAATTGAAGTGTGTATCTGTAATTTTAAAATAGTGCATATCCATAGTTATTTATACGATACCAAACTATAAACACAATTAAGATATCTTTGTCATTCTGTTTGTCCGGGCTAAGCTTATTTTTATATTATAGAAAAATAATTACATAAATTAGTATGTTATTACATAAATTGTAGCCTATGTGTTATTCTTATGTGTAAGCAATTTTACTATATTACACTATAGTTTCATCAAGCCATTCAGTAGTTTTTGCGTGAAAGTGGAACAAACACCCACCCTAAGAAACTTTCATATTTATAATTGCGGCTTTGCCCACTTGAACTACATGATTATTCATTTAATAAACAGAGTTGACTGACAGTCAAATTAAATAGTAAATTATTGATTTGAGTAAGAATTCATGATATTCACTGTAAAGTAAATTAAATGATTGCATATTACAAGAAATACCCAAATCGAATCGAATAATCCAATATCAAAATCATTGTAAAATAACTTAAATGATTGCATATTACAAGAAATACCCAAATCGAATCGAATAATCCAATATCAAAATCAAATCCAAAATAATTAATTGAATAAATGAATTGAATAGCAATTCGAAAATATTTAAGAACCTTCTCCTTGTTTTGAAAGTGGTTTAAAAATACAGATTTATCACAAACAAATACAGATTTATTATAAGTATAAGTATAGCCAACTCATGCCTGGAGTTCATTCAAATGCTGATAACTTTTTTTAATAACCGATTTTGATGAAACAAACTTTAGATGTTAAGTTGAGTTAAAACAAAGCAATTGGTGAAAGATTTAAGTAAACCAGTTCACTACTTTTGGAGATAAACATGATCATACATACAGACAGACAGACAAGAAATAAAAAAAAAATTTTTTTTAAGTGTCCCTCTATCCATTTCAGTCAAAAATAGTAAAGAGTACAGACAAAATATTTTTACTGTTTTATTATAAGTATAGATTAGAAGGATAGATGAGGGAGACTGGGAACTTAGTATTAAAACACTCAGCCTTTCATTAAGACACTTCAGTTTTCCGACTTTCCGCAGGATCCTTGAGGTATTGCGCGGAATTCAACGCCGTGTTTTCCTGCCGTTATCAGAGGGAGGAAATGTTAAATATTTAATATCCCTGCACCTCTTCCCTTGTGCTAATATTGTGCCCCTTCGTCACGACGGCCACGAGTATTTTTTGTGAAATATAATTATAATTTTTACATTTCCAGGCAGAGAATTTTTCGTTGGTATATCTGATACTAGTAATGAAGCTGGTGCTAGTGCAGTTGCTGAAGCTTTCCCTGAATTCCCCTGCACACCTATCAAGGTATTTATCTTCACGCTGTATCTTGCATATGATTGTTTAGTGGGTGTGGTATGCAGAGGGGCCTAATGTCAAGACACTCCATTCCACCATGCACTGCCCAATTTAAGAGATATTGAATGGCAGAATTCAACAGAGCGCATTTTCTTTACGGCGAGTTACTGTCTACTACACCACCTATAGCCTTATCTTAATAAGTAAATAAATGTTGCTTATAGAATAATAAGTAAATAAATGTTCCCTTAAATTACTAAAATAATAAATGTTGTGTTTAAATAATAACTGTTGATGAAGATAATTTATTATTATTTTTAAATAACTTTTCAGGTAGCTCAAGGTGTACGCCACCTTAAGAGATATATCAGCATGGCTGGGTCGGATATCCTCTGCGTATCCTCCAGCAAGGAGGCAAAAGAGATGCTAAAGAGGATTGAAAGGGAGGCCACATTCACATATCAAACACTCACTGTACCAGAAAACGGTGCTGCCAATTGTTTGTACGTGAACGGCACTCTCATACATCGTGCTATTGAAGAAATACCTGAATCGTTTAAGGTATATAGCTATTAATTCACCTTCACGCTGTATCCCGCACACAGTAGGGTAGGCTGAGGGAACCTAGTGTTAAGACACTGTGTTCCTCAATTTCTGCCGAATTCTGGAGCTTTTGAGATGATTCTCATTGTTTGTTGAGTGCCAGAACTCAACGCCGCGCTTTGCCTCGACACCAGAGCGA
>JAKRZM010000502.1:1194775-1230454 GCA_036379175.1 Heliconius cydno galanthus | reverse complement strand
ATGTACAGATTTTACCCCCCTTACAGTTTTATTATATATATAGATATAGATTATACTTATTTATCACTAAAACATATACAAAAATAATTAAAAGATCCAATTACTTCAGTATCATATAAAAAGCACATACAAGCAAAATTTAATTAAAAATAGTATATAAGCTTTTGATCTCTTCTAACTTTACCCGTTCGAGTCGCGAGTCAGAGCAAGTGACGTCATGCGGGCTCATTTAATTAAGAGGTTTCAGTTCTCTTATAGCATAAAGATTTACTTGAGAATTTAGTTTATTCGATATTAATTAATTTAGTGAAAACTTTATGGAATGCTAAACTATTGGTAATTTATGTTTTAGTTGTTTTTAAATGCCTTTTCATCTTTCTATTATGGAACAACATCAAGGCCGGCAACGCACTTGTAGCTCCTCCGGTGCTGCACGGGGTCGTGGGCGGCGGTGATCATCATCAGGTGACATGAACGCTCGTTTGCCTTGTCCTTTTTCCATAAAAAAAAAAACAACATCTGATTGTAAAGGCGACGGTTGTGAGTTTGATGTCTATTCGAGTAACTAATTATATTTAAATATTATTTCATTTCTCTACTTTGGTAAGGCAAAGCGCACCGGGATCATACCGCAATGATCCCAGAAAAGCTACAACATAGCTATCTTAGGTATAGGTTCTTTCAGCCCCTGCTTTACAGTGCCCGAAATATATAAATTTCAAAAAGTTCGCTTTCAAGAAATAAATATGATTAATCACGTTGTAGTGGGGAGGGGAGTCCAGAGCAGTGCCTGGGATATGCGGCCCCATATTCCTAACGTCTAAAATAAAATAAATAAATAAATAAATAAAATACGTATTAAAATCAAAATCCTATAGCTTGTTAATTAGTTCAACGTGTAACACGTCTTTGTTAAACATTTAAGCTATAAATATGTTAGTACAAAACCAGCCACGATTTAATTAGGCCTCGAAGGTTTCTCTTGGTCCGATGTTTATTTTCCAAGATTCCGTATTTGTTTGAAAAGGACTTATTTGCGTGGAACTTATTGGGTGGTGACGGTTTACTCATACAGTACGTGATCTCACTTTCATCATAGTTTATATTTTTTCATGTAAATATTTACATAGTATATGAAAATTTCGCTTCCCATTGATGTTTTAGTTACATAACTGTTTCTTTTTATTTTTTTTATTTCTATAGACGGTGATTCCGATTCCGAGAAGAACGTTTATATGTATAAACAACTTTTTTAAGTATTCCGCATGTAGCAACGTAGGTAGAGGGAGCTTAGAGTTAAAACACTCCGCTCCTCACTTTTCGCCGAATTCTGGAGGAATTGTGTGTGAGAGACGAAACTTTCCTTTTCTCGAGTGGGATCGAGCCTACACCACTTACAGTCCCCAGATTGTGCACCTGCACCGCGACAGGCCTCTTCATATTTCAATGGATAATACATGAAGATTAAATTAGTATAGTAAAAGAGAGCGAAGCCACGAGCGCATCACTATAGATTAAATTTCCTTATGTACACCAGAGGAGAAATATATAACATTTCGTATAGCGTTAACTCCAAACGAATGTATAGAACGTATGGCAATGACATTTCTCTATGCAAAATTCACGTGACCTTTCATTTTGAATGTTATTGAAAATTGTATTGGTTGCTTCTTTGTTGTTGCAATTCAGTTGGAGATTGCACTCCTGTAGCGTTTTTGGATACAGTCAATCTTTTTATTATAAAAACTCTTGTCACGGTGGAGGCAGAGGGAACTTAGTGTTAAGACACTCTGTTAGACTCTCTCTTTCTCCCGAATTCTGGAGGCATTGCGTGAAGTTGATTTCGGTTCGGTCATTGTCACGGTGTACATAAAAAATATATTATACATACATAAAAAAATTCAATAAAGAAAAATGTAACAAATTTTGTATTCAATTGCATCTTAAATTCAAATTTAACTTCATGCATCATTAAAATATATATAGACGTGAAATTTAAAACAAAAGATAATTCACTTGAAAAACTAAAAGCTGGATGGATCTAACATAAACCATTGTTTCACGTCATACTGTCACGAGTCCAGCTAAAACCCAGTCTGGCTTCACTTTCTTTTTACACTATCAGTAATCCTTTTTCGAAAACGCCCAAATACAGTGACGCAAGCTATTGTCCCCGCGTGACACAAATAGAATTGCATAGATATATGTGTTGAATTGTAGATTCGTAACTGAATGCTGGCAAATTGTAGTGTGAAATAGCCGGAGCGGACCAAACGTACCAGTTTGTTATATAAACGGTTGTACGCTACGTACTAGTATGTAGATGCTGTGATAGGTATCGGTTGACATGGACTTTGGAATTATTTACAGGGAATAGATTTCGTGGTTTTTGGAATTTATTTTTTGATTTTAAAAATGCTAAATCAGATTAAAAGAAAACAAAGTTAATTACTGATATCTAATAATCTTGACTTTATATAGGAAATATGTCAAAACCCAAATAGAATATTTCTTTTTTCTAGATTAAACAAATTGTAAAATTGTATGAATTATTATTGTCATATAGTCCAGTCATCACAAGTGGTATTATTCTGTTCGTCTGCCTGACGAATTTCTGTGCTCCAAGTCTTGAATATTTTATATTAATTTCAATTTAATACCTCTACGCGATCTTGAAACATATGATTTTGATATACAGGCAGATGGACAACAAAATGATTCTATGAGGATTCCGTTTTAGTTTTTGAGGTACGAACCCCTAAAAATAATAAAAAATGCTTTAATAATAAGAACGTCTTCTATTATTTCACCAACACCCAATAAAATGTAGTTAGCCATCAAGCTATAATAGCAAATGCGTATTTTGCAGGTTTTTACGCATGAGCTATAAAATTAACCTCAAAGTCTTTGAAACAGAGATTGAGTAGATCAGTGTAATAAAACAGGCTTGTAAAGCTCAGCATAGGACATGAAATTCGTAGGTTTGACCATCAAATTAATTACAATGTGGCGGGCAGAGTCAGCAAACTGTTGTCGTTACTTGCATATGGTTCATAGTAAGGTGGGAGCTTAGTGAAGAGATCTGGCGATTATATTTAAATAATTTTCATTAAAATAATTTGTAACACGTTTATAGCAGCATTGTTAGCACTTTAAGATGTAAGCTAGAAAATTTCTTTTTTTTTTTCGTTAGCGTTCCGTTACATTAGGAATTTTGAAAAATCCTCTCTTATTTTTGAACAGATTTTATTGGTATATAATATATATAACTACAGAGAAATAAAAAATTTAGAAAGTTGAATCAGTAATATCCAATTTGAAAGATAACTTCTCACACAGAAAGTAAGTACGAATATTATATAAGTTAAGCGATATTATATAAATAATATTAAAATTTCTCTCGCGTTTCCTAACAACTAAAGCACAGCCTGAATCAAAGTACATAATCCTCAGTTGATCAATGAGGGAGAGACGTGATGTCATGATTTCACTGCGTCAATTCTAGTCGAAGTGAGGTTATTTAAACGGCATAGCAATTAGGGAACACCACTCTTATTGGAGAGAACATTTACGTTGGTTCAAAATGTTGAATATTTTTACAGTTATTAATTCGGGTGACAGGTTTTGGGTTCGACTCGAGGAAATTAAATATTTAATATTTTCATTTCCCCTATCTCATAACTAGGTAAAGCGCTGTGTTGAGTTCCTCCACTCAACACGCAATGCCTGTAGAATTCCGAAAGTGAGGAACAGAAGCTGTCGTATTATTCAAGTAGGTACTTATTTTACGTTATACAAAAACTGAAGGAGTTTTTTCATATTTCAAAAGAACTGTGTAAAAGGATTTATATTTTTTGTTCTAAAGTTTCAAATTAGTATTAATATACCTATCTAAATATATTGAATATATTCTACAGTAGATATCAAAATCCAGTCATTACAAAAGAAAAAAAAAGACAAAAATCAAACATTCCTATAAATTCTATCCCACTGAAATGTGTAATTGAATGCAAAAATACTAAAAGAAATTCCTTTTACCAGGAACATTGCACATAAAAACACTACATTGTGGCCCACACAGCACCCAGTTTGTTTGAAGTCACTTCCGTATTAATACAATCGAATGTTATTTTTATTGTGGAAATATCCTTACCGTATAGTTGGTAAAGTGCCGAACTAAACTGATGGGCAAGATTAAATTTTCACTTAAGGAAGTCTACAAGTATATTTGAATAATATAGTTCAACAATAAGTTTAAATGTTTAAATATTAACCAAATTTGTCTTGAAAGTAGCTAAGGAAATAGACAAAAAAAATAAGTCTTTAATCTTTAGTCTTTAAGTCATCAATAAGTTTATTTTACAAATTACATTTTATGTATTTAGTTGAAAAAGATATAGTTGTGAGATATTTAAATACATATCTACATCGTTCTAGGGGTAAAAGGTTTTTTTTTTCATTCAAATCTAAGCAATACACACCAAAGGGAAAAATTATCTTAAAGGCCTATCGTATTACTTTGTAGCCCCCTATCATATCTGTATCACTCTATTCAATAGAATGTTTCTATTGTGAATACCGTATGGTCATGTCAGTTGCTATTGGAAAATCTAGAAACTTAGTGCACTAATACTTATTTTCTTGTAATAGATACAAGAAAAGATATTGAGATCGATTCCCAATTATTTCATATTTAAATATTTTCGTTTTTCTATCACCTATTACGTGATTTTCCTAAAATGTCAAAAAACTACGAAACGAAGTGAGTTCTCACTAGATTCTCTCTATTTCTCTTTCTTTTCTCTATAAAAAACGTAAAACAATGTAAAATATAACACCAGAAGACAAATAAATATAGTTCCATGCATTCACAATAAAGGTTCACTTAACATAGCGGAAGGTAAATAATGTCCATACATTTTGTAACAAAGAGACGCTTGTACGCGTATATTATGGCTGAACTATGAAAGCGTTATTTTGTAGCAATATGGCGAAATTTCAGTGTTATTACTTGAGTTTCATATATTTATGTAATATAAAAAAACGAAGGATTTTTTGAGGCCGTTGCGATCCAAGGGCACAAGGGTCAGACTGTGGAGGGTGTGATGGTTGTAGATTCGATTCCCACTCGAGGGAATGATTAAATATTTATTAATATTTTCATTTTTTTGCTTTTTTTTCAAGGCAAAGGCGTTGGGTTCCGCCACTCAACACGAAATACCTCTAATTAATATTATATTATATTTAATTTATGTATAAATGATAATTGATTATTATTATCTCAAATAACATTTAACCAGCCATCATTCATCCAAATCTAAACATGAAATATAACATATGACGTAATACTAAACGTAGGGTTTGTCTTCCTGAACAAACTGTCATATCCGATTCGGCAAACAATGTGAAAGGCGACCTTGACCCCCACATGCTCCTCCGGCGTCAGCATGTCGCCTCAATCAGGTCCTGCTTAGTTTAGTACTGCCAACCGCAAATCGGATCACGTTTGAAGTTAGTATCTTGCTTAGGTTCGAGTAATTTGTAAGTGCTTGGATGGTTGGATTTGGTTTAATTTAATTTTGTTTACTTGGATGATTTTAATTGACATAACATGGTTAGATTGACTGTTAGCTTTTTTTAGAATTAATCGTTTTAAACGCACGAATCATTGTCACGTTCCGCCTGAGCAGAGTGTGCAAGCGAGAGCGCGAAACAAACAATAGAGAGGCGCATTCACATTCTTATTTGTAATTGATTTGTATAATTTAAGTAAAAAATGTAAATGACGAGTCCAAAAATATTTAGAGTTTATCAAAAAATCCTCATTTTTTACATAAAAATATTATAACTCTATTGATTTCATAAAAGTATAGCATACTTTTTTCATTAATGTTTTCTTTTGATTTAATCTTATGTTTCTTAATTACTGTCCATAAACTGTCTTTACAGTCAACCAATTTTAATTGAGTCATTTATATATTCTCGTTTGAGGCCGTCGTGGCCCAGAGGCACAAGGGTAGTATCGACCGGTTGTGGGTTCAATTCCCACTCGGAAATATAAATCAACTAGCGGACGCGCGCAGCTTCGCTTGCCTATTTAAGGGTGAATTCTAATAATCCATGAAACATGTGTTCAATGAAATATTTTTAAGTCTAAATTTCAAATTTTATAAAAATCGGTGGCGATTTATAGATTTTTCAATACAAACTTTTAACCCCTTATTTGCACCCTTAGGGGGTGAATTCTAGAAAACCATGTAACATGTGTTTAATTATATACGTTTAAGAATCTGAATTTCAAATTTTATGAAAATCGGTGACGATTTAAAAAAAACCTATACAAACTTTCAACTCCTTATTTGCACCTTTAGGGGGAGAATTCTAGAAAACGATGAAACACGTGTTCAATTAAATACTTTTAAAAATCTACATTTCATATTTTATAAAAATCGGTGCCGATTTAAATTTTTTTCCATACAAACTTTGAACCCCTATTTCACCCCTTTAGGGTTAAAATTTTTCAAAATCCCTTCTTAGTGGATATCCAGATTACGAAAGTAAACTTTTGTCCAAATTCCACGTGTCTACTATCAGTGGTTACGGCTGTGCGTGCGTCTTACCTCAGTCAGTGAGGACAAGTCCTATAGATTAAGAAACGAAGAAAGCATAGCAATATATAATCCACAAGCATTTAACGAACACAAAAGCTTTCGCCCAAAATTAAATATATTAAATACGTTTATGAGCTCAACATTCTCAAACATATGTTGGCGGTGAGGATAATTTATTGAAGCCCCGTGTGATACTCACGTGGTATTGTTGTTTTAATGATTTTTGGCACAAACATAGTGGTTGTGTTTATTCAGTAGATTATCTTCCTTGCGTTACTTTCTGTAATTTAATGAAGAGGCGGTAACTATTGCAATATTTAGCTAGTATAAAATATAAATTTATGCCTACAAATGTATATATGATACTAGCGACCCGCTCGCGGCTTCGCCCGCGTGAACTATGTTATTATTAATTTCTGTCTCCATGACTACGTCCTAGTGACGTCTATGCAAAATTTGACACTCCTAGCATTTGTAGTAACGAAGTTTCATACAAACTTTCAACCCCAAAAACAACCCCTTAGAAGTCGAATATTGCAAATTCCCGTCTTAGCGAGCACCTACGTCCTATAAGTAACTCCTATGCAAAATTTCAGATTCCTAGCACTTGTAGTTTCTGAGATTTCGTGATGAGTGAGTGACCTTTCGATTTTATATGTATATAGATTATACGGGAAAAAATATCTAGGCTGGGCAGAGGGAAACTAGTGTTAAGATTTGACTTTCCTTTCATTTGACCAATTTTCGAGATATGGAATGCCGAGTTCAGACAAAATTCAACTCTGTTATAGTGGAGAAATTAAAATTGAATACATAAATTTTAAAAAATATGTACAATACATACAAAACATATATGGACATTGATTTATAATCTTTGCGATGCAGTCGGGTAAAAATTCACGTTCGTTCGTTTCAGAATAATATGTGTTTTCACATTCATGTGTTCATCACCACCAGCTAAATTAAAAAATAAAAAAAAAAAGTTATAAAAATAAAATGACAAGTAGTAGTGGAGAAAGGAGCGTCTTAACACTAGGTTCCCTCTGACATAAATCACAACTTAACTACTTTCAAACACAAAATAGCAAATCGCTTAGCATTATTTTCATAAACTTAACCAATTTTTGTAGCAATTTTCATAAAAAAATCAGCATAAACGTACAAACGAACTTAGCCCTATTACAAAATGAAATAAACACAAACTTTTGACATGAAGTAACTTTGCAGAACGGTTATCTCGCCCGAATATCAGTTGCGCAACAAAAGAAAACTCTTTGTAACGTGTTCGGTGATAATAAAAGCCGCAAAATTTTATCCAGCATTCGCCGGTAGCTGTGAGGTTGGCGGTAGCAAAAATATGTCGTTTATTTTCATAGTGCCACCATACACTAATAATGATTGAATAAAACCTCCAAATAGTTGACGGGAATTTTACTATGGTTTTAGTTAATATTTTGTTTTTAGGGTTCCGTATATCAAAAGGTAAATATTATATTTGTACTTGGTGTTCATTTAATACAAAACGAGTGTGGAGACATGCATACATATTTGAAGTTGTACTTCCCGTTGACCTCTAGTCCTGATATTAGTAAGAAATCCTTGGTTGATTGGTTGGATTCACATTTAACCAGTTTTTATTAACCTTGAAAATTTTATATAAACGGGTGCTAATTTCTACCAGACTGCGTATGGACACTCAATACATCTTCGTTCTTGGATATCACGTCAATTAAATTCTTCTCTGCAAGTCCGGTAAAAACAATTACTAATTTTGTGGTCAATTTTAATTCAATACTTAAATTGAACTTTAAATTATGCTAATAATGATTTTTTAAATAATTTGATAAATAAGCTTTAATTTATTGTTACAACCATTTAAAGTGATAAAAATATTGTAAAAACAGCAAGTTTTATCTAAATGGACTAAGAATAGTGTGCCAAAGGAGATTTAAATCAACATTTGGACCGTTTATTTTGAGAGTGGTGTAAGTCCATTTTCTTTTGTTTCGAGAAAATTAAAGGTTAGTATGTCGATGATTATGCAATTTCATTTACCGACCGATTTTAAGTTGTTCAAAACATGTGTTTTTTTTGAGAAATTAAACACGGACTAGTTATATATAAAAAAATTACATTAAATTAAGCATGAATTACGTCATAGCTCATTTTTCTCAAAAATGGACTTACACCACTTTCAAAATAAACGGTCCATTTATTGCGTACAATTTTCAGATATCAACCGCATCACGATCCAATTATGTTTATGTAAAATTACTTTATAGTGTTATTTTATATAGATGTAAAGCCGTCTTGGTACAGTGGTACATAGTCTGTGTGTAAAATCGATAGTTGGGGGTTCGATCTCCACTCGGGAAAATAATATTTTTTCATACCGCTCTACTAAATGTTGAGCTCAGCTTAGGCGATAGTTGCATAAATATCAAAATATTGGCATTATTATTATATGTAGGTATACATTTAATGTAAGTAAGTAAACATACAAAATGCAGTTGCCAAAATTTATGGCGAAATTAAATGATTTGTCATTTTAACTTGGCTCAAGGCCAGGCGTTCATATCGGAGTCTAGACTTAGGTAATTTAGATATGACCTACTCCACTTCGATAAAACTTTTGGTGTTTGAAATATTGGAATATTTTAGACTTTTGCTAATGTTTACTTACAATATAGTATAATAGATTAAAAAAACAAAAGTTTTTTGTTATACAGTTAGTTTTTTCAACAATAATTTATAATTAAGAGCTTATCGTGGTTAAGAAGATATCCCACAGTCACAGATTTACCAATTTCCACTTTCTGTCCAATTTTCGAGACATTGCTTGTTGAGTGGTGGAACTGAACTTTTTCTGAACGAATTTTCTTCGCTTCTAACTTATTTACATTGAAAATTAAAACGAAAACAAATATATCTACATATTAATATTTTTACACAGTTCATTAAATTTTTATCCAAAAACATAGTTCTTTAAATATGTTTCTTACAAAGCGTAAGAGTAATTTTCAGTTGTAATTAAATCGTGATACTAGAAACTGGGTCGACTGCGTACCCACGCGATGCCAGGCACGGACTAGATTACCGCTTTATTATAGAAAATGTGGATTCTTCCTAGCAAATTACATTTTATTGACTGAACCGAATTTTCGTTTTATGATATTTAACCTTATAATAATTGCTTGTGTACATTTGTTTTAGTGTTCATTTTAGAAAAGCAGAAAATTCAGTTTCAATTACAAATTAATTACAATATTTGTTTAATAATCATTTCATCTCATGTCATCAATCTTAATCATCATTACACATGGACAGAGAAATCAGCTTTCATTTAAAATATATATCTTCAAATGGGAATCGAATCTATAACCTTCACGTCGGCAAACACACATTTATAATATAGGCGTGTATACTAAAACAACAGTCTTAGTAATAACTAAGCGTTCTTTATATCACACAGCTATGTGTGCGTGTGTGCGGGTTCGATTCCCGCCAAGGAAAGTGAATTATTTTCATTTCCTGGCTTTTGTACTAAGTTAGGCGTTGAGTTACGCCACTTTACACGTAATGTTTCGAAAATTGACCTTTCTCTGCCTCCTTTGCTATATGAAAGAAGAATTTAAGCTTAAAAATATAAAAATAGTATAGAAAATATGACATTTCGATTATCACACTTCATCTAATCGCTTGATAAACGACGTCACGTGAGTGTACACTGAATTTGCTGTAAGCATCAATCATAATGGACAAATTTGTGACATATAGGAAAGATATTTTATATCTTTTACCTTTTTATTGCGTGATTGAAGGAATCTGAAACAAGTAGTTACGTAAAAATTAATGAAGAAATATATAACAACTATGATAACATAGTAGGATCAAGGCACAAGGTGTGACTGTAAATGCAACGATTATAGGTTCGATTCCCACTCGGGAAAATTAAATTTCCTTGCTTTGGTAACGAGGCAAACGTGGCGTTAAGTTCCAGTACTCAATACGCAATGCCTCCGAATTTGGTGGAAAATGGGGTACGGAAGAGTTTTATTCCCTCTTCCTACTCTGCTATGTGTGGTATATAGCGATAAAATTTAGAAATAGCGATTTTTAAGTTGCCTCCTTTTTAATTTTAACTATTCTTTTTAAACATTCTATGAATTAAAATTCAGTAATCCTTCAAAAAAATAATGTAATATATTTACAAACACAAAATAAAAAATAAAAAAATACTTGTAAAGATATTTTAGCTCAATCAAACTGTCATAACGTGTTTTTTAATAAAAATTGAAACGCCACTATAAATATATTACTTTCAATACAAACGATGCGATGTTGTTCCTATATTTTTTATGAAAATGAAATTTTATTTTTCCCCGCACAATAGCAATGGTATGTTACATAGACATTATTTATCACTGTTTTTTTTTATAGCAAATATTGTTTGAGTTTGACTTATTGTATACAGAATTTATCAGTGACTTAAAAAAGAAAAGCTAAGGATGAAAAATTTAGGCAGATTTGAATTGGCATCCACTGATATTTGCATTTGTTTAAAGTTGAATCATTTTGTTGGTGCTCACAGGCAGAGACTTTTCTTCTAAAAAATAAATATTTGACAAAACATTTTATTAGATTCCGTGGTAGCGCAACGGCATATTATTTAACTGTGAACGAGATGGTTGTGAGATCGATTCCAACTAGGAAGAATAATTTCTTTTCATATCCTCGCGCCATTGAATTCTACCTCTCAGCATGCAGTCTCGAAAATTAAGGCGAAAAAAAGTGAGGAATACAATATCTTAACCCTAGGTCCCCTCTGCTTATCCGGCTTTATAATAAGGTTGATTTATTTAATTTTTATTCTAGTATTGTTATATAATTATAATGTTTCGTTAGACAAATGCTTAATTTAATAAAAAAAAACTTCTAAAACCTTACTATAAACAATATTTAACTTGCAGTATTAAATATTTCACGCGAAACGAACACAAAATTTCTGGGTTCATTGTAATCCGAAGAGATTTCATTGAAATTCAAAACAAATCGTCGTTTATTTTAAAGTAGAAAAGGCACTTGTCGTGTTTTCATAATACATACATTTTATGAGGAGCATTACTTGAATATCTATTCGAATGAAAACATTGAATGCTTGTAAAATATAACTGTAATTTATTATATGAAATAAGTCTAGACTATAACACGTTTTACACTAATGAGCTAGTAGTTAAAAGTGGAAATTGTAAAGTACAATAAATACTATGGATATATTTTCTTCAAGTGAAAATGTAAATGTAGTAACAAATAACACTTTAAGAATATTGTCTATAACTAGAAGTTATAGAATATAGCCATAAGTCAAATTTTAAAAATATTTTTTTAGGTTTCTGTTGAAATTATATATTTTATTTAGCTTCATTCGTTCGCCACGGTCCAATTACTGAGAAACCGTGTGTTCTTAGTTGCGAAACTAAACGCTACAGTTTATCTTCATACTATAGGGAGAACATCAAAATAATTAATTCCCTAAAGTGATAATCGATCTCACAACAGTCGCGTTTACTCGCTGTGCCGTGCCACAACGGTCTAAGAGCCTAGAATTTTTTACTTAGTACGAAGTAGGCGAGGCATATGAAACAAATCTTTAGACAGTTTTAATGAATTACAGTATAAATGAAGATTAGTTGGTTGCGTTGTTCGAGGCTTATGTAAAACTTAGGTCATGTGTCAGAAACGTCAGAATAACCCATTATATTGGGTAATGGGTTAAACAGCCAACTACGAGTTTTAATTGTTATTAATGTTCCCTGATTTTAGGGTTTGGTTACAATAATTGAGATTTTATTACTTTTTTATTCTAAATATATTTTATACTATGCTATATTATTGCTGTTGCTATCTTTTTAATTAAGTTAACTGGTAAAAAAATTTATTTAAATGTTGTCAAAACAGATGATCATAGGCCTATTAGATAAAAACAGCTAAGCTAAATTCTTCTTCTTCTATCCTATTCTTGTTAGTTCTAAGCTAATTTCATACACTTCATGTTGAGTAACGGAACTCAACCCTACCCTTTGCCTCGACATCATAGTGAAGAAATGAAATTATTTAAATAGATCATTTCCCCGAATGGGAATCGAACTCACAACACACACATACGCTTGGGCCCTTACGTCACGACTGGCCTCATATATACATATTAAAACGAAAATATTATATATTTCATATCTGTACTATGAAGACATTTAATTTCACAGTTGAATAGTAATATTGGATTAGGAGGAGATTAGTAAACGTCGAACGGATGAAGACACATTGCGCGAGATCGACAGGTGGTCACTCCAGCATGATTGATGGTGTAGCTGCCGTGTTGCGGATGATAGGTTGCCATAGAATAAATAATAAATACTAAATGGTAAATACACTATTTTATATTTATTTTAGGTTCAATCGCTGTGTCACATATTCAGTAGGTATTCAAAGGAAAGTAGTGTTGAGACACTCAGTTTGTCACGAACCTGCGACCCCGCTGCCCTAACGATTTCTACGCCCTTTGTATTGTTACCGGAGCTATGAAATAAAAGTAGTAAATAAATCATTTTGTAGAGTGGTAATCGTCGCGTTTACCTTTCACATGCTGTGCGAATGCGACACTACGGCCACGAATTTAAATCATGAGTTTTTTTTTATTTTAAACATTTACATCTCTACATCATCTACATGTAGCCAAAAAGTGATATATAGTGAGAGTGATATATAAATAAAAATAAAACAACTATTCCCCAAATTTCGCAATGTGCGAAATAATGGAATATTTAGAATTTAGAAAAATGTAATTGCGTTTTTTTGTGGCACCGGGCACCATTTTGATTATTCGTGCTTTTTTGTTAATGTCATTTTCATTGTTTTGAAAAAGGCGATTTATCGATAATTATATTTATTTTACATATTTTAACTATTAAGATTCTCCTTGACATTAGGTTCTTAGCAAGAAATGCAATAAAAAGACAAAATTGCGTCAATCAAACGTGAAGCCACGACCATCACGAAAAACAAGTCCACTGCGCCACAACGCAGTTGTCTTGCTGTTTCAATTATACACTGTTGTTTCAGCCAGCTGTCACCTTCAATGGCAGGGCTCTATAGCTGTAGTGTTCGTGTAAACAAGGACCATTGAACTACTATTGTCCTTCCATAGGACAGCTAATCGACAATTGATAGGAACCAATAGCAAGGGTCAAATGTTATTGACAAATGAATTTGGTCATCGATTTTAGTAATGAAGTATATGTATATATTTTTTATTTGAATATATTTTAACAACGGCAAAGTAAAGCTAAATAAAATCTTTAACATAGATAACGCTTTTTCCCGATAGCATAAGATCAAACGTCATTAACCATTTCTCCGACTAGGATCGAACCCGCAACCATCACGTCTGGCTCACTTTGCCACGGCTCAGACCTCAATTTTATATAAAAGTGAAATAAGTAAAAACTACGAGATAATAAGATATTGATATATTCAAATAAAACTATAAGTGGCCATTACTTGACCAAAAATTCGTGTTATATTAAAATTTTCCGTTTCTAGAATATAAAGAGTCTTTTTAAAAATAATTCACCGTTTAAAGGTAGATCAGGTAGGCCTGGGCACTTAAAATGGCTGGTATTGCCTCTTCAATTTATTTTATGGGTTCTTATCTATTCGTACATAGAAAATGCTCTGGATTCACGTTCGTACGTAAAATTCTAAATTATTATAATAGTTTTGTTTATAATTTACAATATATTCGCTAAAAATATAATGTTGATAACAAAAATTATAGCACAGAATGTTAGAAACAAAAAACAGGACATTCTTTTATGCACTAAATATACAAAATCCATCATCGCTCCTTATCTGATCAAACTAAAAATGTATTTGTCACAAATATAAAAATACTTATAATAAAGACAATTTCTAGTCTAATAAAGCTGTCGTAATGCAACCGATATCCCACACGGGGAAAGGAGCTATTTTGACTACCTCACTCCGGGAACTACCACACAGTCACTCAATACGCAATATCTTCAAAAATAGGGAACGAAGTGTTATGACACTAAGTTTACTCTGCCTACCCTGCCATAAATGGGATACAGAGTAAAAAATATATATAAATGTGTAAAACGACAAGGCATTCCACTGTAGACGTTAAAAACTTATTTTATTCTCCCAATACAATTCTTGATATCTTTATAATAATCAAAACGAAATCCATCTAATGGTTGAACGTAAGAATTTCTTACACACATTTTATTCACGAAACAAATTCGAAGCTCCTTAGATAACAGCTTTAATGCCGTTGATTTAAAAAAATGTAAAAGTCGACGAACGGATTTATTTCTTCTTCAAAATGAATTTATTTTAACATAATGTCTGGGATTTATTTCTAAATAATGTTAGAAGTACGTCTTGCTCTTTGTGTATTTGGTGCTATTAAGATTTGAGATAATATTGCCTTTGTTATACGAATTGACGTTTTTATCTTTTTACGTATGCATATATATTTATGTGTGTATGTCTGAAAATGTTAGAAAAAGTATAAAAGTTTTAACGTAATTGGATTTGAACCCGCGCCTTTTGGAAACAGTTAAAGAGATGCGGTTTCAAATCCCGCTGTTAAAGTTTTTTAAAATATTTATTTTGCTTTCCTAAGCTTAGAAAAATAAGAAAAAAACACTTTAAAAATTATAAGAAAAATAAATTGTGTTCTCACATCAAATATGATTTGTAACTAACTTGTAAACTTGGAAATTATATGATTTTAAATTTAATTTTCAAATATAGAAGACAGTGTAAGTGTATAAATTAAATTTTACATACTTAATTTACAGTATTATTTTAATGAGTCCTTATAATTCTGATAAAAAAAAATTGTTTATTATTACATGGATAAAAACCCTCAATACCAGTCATGTTCAATGGAAAAATCTTTTAAGTGTACTTCGTAGGCCTGCAAGTTTGTACTTTTGATTAATTATATCTCTATTTATCATTATCTCTTCAAACATCCTAGGGTTAAAGACGGTAATTTGTGTCCTTTAAATTATATCGGAACAGCAATAATATCTGAAGAGGCCAGGTCCAGGAGCATAAGTTGAAAGTAAACCCGAAAGTTGTGGATTCGATTCCCACTGGGAGAAATATTTTTTTAAATATTTTCATTTCTTTGCTCTGGTGTGGAGGTAAAGCGCGGCGTTGTGTTCTGCCACTTAACAAGCTATGCCTCTAGGACTCGGCGGAAAGTGGGGAGCGAAATGTTAACACTAGGCTCTTCCTGGCTGCCACCAACGTGAAGCAGAAAGTAATAATATTTACTCTACCTTTGAAATGTACTATAACAAATGGATTACATAAATAAACATTCAATATAAACAAAAACATAATTAAAATTGTTAATGTTAAGTAGCGTTCAGTCAAGTCAGATGTTGATGGGTAGGCGCTATGAATGTTAAGTGCATAGAAAGACCGATGTCTCAGTACTTGTAAGTTACGAGCACTTAGAAACTTATAGTGATGATAACTAGTCTAGCCACGTGTTAACTGTCTGCCCCACTAGGGAGGTCAGTCAATTCGAATCCGAGCTCAGATGGTAATCACGCCTGATAAATATATGTAAAGAATATATAGTGTTTAATGATTGATTTTAAATGAAACAATTTGATTTGGACAACAATTAAAAGATAAAATAGTTAAATATCTCTTAGTGAAGTAAGATTTAAATAATCAAAGTTTTAGTGAGACCAATAGTGGCGCAAGGGGACAAGCATGCGACTGTAAGCACGACAGGGAATCGAACCTAAAATCAACCTCGCTCTGATATCGAGGCAAAGCGCGGCGTTAAGATCCGTCAATCGACATTTTATGCCTCCATAGTTCGGTGGAAATTGGAGAATGAAAGTGTAATAATAGAGTGTCTTAACACTAAATTCACAAGTTCGCCCTGCCTACCCTGCTATGCGTGAAAAAAATTTTAAGTCAAAAAACTTTTTTAAGGGTTAACGAAACTGAATGTGTATTGAACATACATACACTTGTGTTTTACTTAACGTACTCATTAAGCCCGTCACAACAATACGTAGTTAATTGGTGCTTCAGTGCCATGCCGTCGCAATCATGGAATCCATGGAAATAACTTTTCAACAAAACCAAAGAGGGCATGATAAAATTAAGGGAATCTCATTCATTTATTGTAATCCCGCATCGAGCGACGGACTAATTAATTTTCACATATCTCAGATGGGAAAAGGGAAGTGGTACCGTATTTCTGTCATTATTTGGATGAACGTGGTTGACCATTTTAGTGGATTCAAATACCATGTAGGGAGTTTTGTATTCTTTTGATTTATATTCTCATCTTTTATTGCAATTCCAAGTGCCTACAAATTTTGCAATCCAATTCCTTTACAACTACCTACCTATAATAAAATCTCTCCGGTTTGGCGCTATGCGTGAAAAATTAAAACAATATATCCTAGAATAAGTGTGTGCGTGTAAGCAAAAGCTGTATATTACAATTACAATTTAACTATTTTGTAAGGTAATTCAAAATACATACATTTCATTTTCATTTTGTTCCCTGTTCTGAGTCTCCAATCGCCAGTAAAATTCCATGCGACAATAATTGAAAAACACAAAGCGGGTAATCCAGATAAAACTGGGGATATTGGTTTAGAAGGGTCGCCCTTAAAAATGTTATTAGCCATTCTGTCTCAAAATCATGTTAATTTGTACACTTTATAAGAAATGTATACTTAAACAATATATATATATATTTAAGGTTCTGTACCAAAAAGGAACTCTTGTAAGATCATTATGTTGTCCGTCTGTCAAGGGCCTTTATCTCAGGAATGTTTGGAGATATCGAGTTGAAATTAAAACCATACTAATACATATACATAATTTCAAAAAAAAATTTTTTTCTATATTTACTTTAAAAAATCTTATTTCTACGTTTACTTAAAAAGAAGATATGGCTCAAGTGAGGCATCAGATGAAAGGGCTCCGAAACAGCGAAACTAAAATTTGGGATTTTATATATTGTAACAGCTTAAAAATTAACTAGTTAGTAAAACAGTCGAATTTAAGCTAATTAAAATTATACAGTTAAAAAACTCACTAAACCGCTTTTCAGTTAAAATCACCAAACACTGTTAGTTTACTATTATCATTTTAATAACAATAATAACCGACACTTCGTAGCTAGTGCTAGTATCTACATTAAAATTTATTTTAATTGTGAATAAAATTAAAAGCTCCACAGACGTCATATAATGGCCGGAGGCAAGACTGTGATACACGAGCTCGAAGGGCACACATTAATTAATAAGTATAGTGTCATTAAAACCTTATATAATTACAGAGGAAAAAAAGATTCTACAAGTTATATAGTTGCGGGCTCAATTTCATTCTGTCCATATAAATATATTCTATGTTTAATTTTAAAATCGTTCTAGTACCAATGCAAAAGACCGTCGTTGAGTTCCACGCTACACGTAATGTCTCAAAAAAAAATTTCTGCCTACCCTGCTATAAGCGGGATATACCGTGAAATTAATAAAAAATGTAATAGATTTCAAAACTTTAATTAATTTCCACAGGATTTAATAAATTCGTAGTTCACGTGTGTATCACGAACATAATGCAGTACTGCTATTGCATATGAAGTCCAATTAATACAAGTGTCCTACATCTAAGATGGTGAGGACGACACTCATTGGTTTAAACGTTCTCGCTAGCTCTAATTGTTAAACATGATAATGTTTCATATAAAAATTGCGTGAAAAACTCGTGGTTGCGTGAAGGAATTCCAGAAGTAAAATGTAATTTCTTTAATAATATACGTGTTTATTAGTCATAAAATGAATATTTGTAACGAGGACAACCTCTGTACCTATGCGCCTCTAGAACAAGTAAGGTGTAAGTGTGTGTTCATATCCATACTAAAGAAGTCTTTGACAATAATACAATGAAACTTTGCGAATCCGGGTTCTAGGAAAGTAAAACATTTATCAATATAAACCAGATTTGGAACCCTAACTCGTAAACATAACATAAGCTACGAACGTAAACAGGTTGTGGATTCGATTCCCAGTCGCGGGAATGAATTACTTATTAATATTTTTATTTCTTCGCTCTGGTAGACAAAGGCAAAAGCGCGGCGTTAAGTTTCGCCATTCAACACGCAATAGCTCGACAATTTAACAGAAAGTGGACAGGACTTAACACTGCAATATTCTGGAAAAGCAATTAAGAATAAAATTAACTCTCGTAACAGTTCATTACGTCATCCTATCCTATCCTATCCTATACTATCCTATCCTATTTCTATGTTATAGGTAGAGTTGTTAATGCGGTGCAGCCAGCACTGAATAGATGGTGCAATTAATGTGAGTATCCCACACCTAACGTTACGCAAATGGCACTCAGATACATTGCGAATTCGATACGCTTCTGTTGCCCGGGACCGCTCACGCAGTGGTGTGCCTTGATTTTAGATTGTTTACTATTATATATTAATGGACAGAGTTATCGTGGATATTAAATAAAGCTATATATGTACATATATTGTAAAAGCTGTTATGGCACAATTGATAAAATTGAACGTTGAGGTTCTGGATGCAAATCCACATGAACGAAATTTAATTAAATTGAATGTATTTATGTAAGGCCGTCGTAGCGCAGGGGCAAATAAGGTGTGACTGTAACGCGACCTTTGTTAGTTCGATTCTCACTTCAGGGAATGAATTATTATTTATGAATATTTTCATTTCTTCGCTGTGGTACTAAGGCAAGGCAAGAAAAATGCGGCGGAAAATCTATCGCATTTATCATGGTGAGAACTCTGAAGAACTGTTTGACCTGTTACCTGCCGCCGCCGAATTTTCCAACCTCACAGTACGTCACAAACTTAAATACCATCCACACCACCTGGATACGTGGCACTCCACTACTGTGCGGTTTCGTAGAAATTTCCTTCCACGCGCCACCGAACTGTGGAATGGTCTACCCGCGGCAGTGTTTCCAGGTCGGTACGATATGGGTACCTTCAAAAAGCGCGTCTATCTCCACCTCAAAGGCCGGCAACGCACCTGTAGCTCCTCTGGTGCTGCACGGGGTCGTGGGCGGCGGTGATCACCAACAGGTGACCCTAACGCTCGTTTGCCTTGTCCTTTTTCCATAAAAAAAAAAGTGGGGAACGGAGTGTCTTGGCACTTGGTACGTTTCCCCTGCCTACCCTGTTGAAAGCGGGATACTGCGTGAAGCTGATTTAGTTATTTTATTTATGTATAAAATTTATGTTTATACTTTTAAATCATAGAAAATTTGTTGGCAGGCAACAGATCAAATGAGGATGAATTATTTTCATTTAACGCCGAACGAAAAACAGATTGTCTCCAGTTTCACATATACGTAAAAACTATATATGAGATACAAGGGGAAGTTAAAAAATATTTAATAAAAAAAAGAAACCTAAAATTTTAAAAGAGATAAGTTTAACTTAAAAAGCGAGCATTTGTCTTTTAGGAAGACATTAATAGAGTACCAGAGCTACAAATAGCCAGTGCTCGTACAGTGAAGATTTTATTGTAGCACAAGTTGGAATTGTATAAAGGAAAAAACATTTTAGCTTAAACTGTGGCTGCCATATAAGTTTAGTCTATACATGTGTTTGCTATTAAATGAAACAGTCACATGTTTATTTAACATGGTCTGAAATATATTATTAGTGAAATAGTAGTAAGGCTGTTGTGGCGCAGTGAGACAACTCCAAAGAGAGAGAGAGAGAGAGAGAAGAGACACTTATTTGGAGAGGATATACGTTTTGTTAAAAATATTTTGAAGGCAACGACTTTGCACTAGTTAGTTCCTCTCTGTCTATCCTGCTATGCGGGAAAAGGCGTGATACTAAACATAAGAGTGAGTGCAAATGATTGTTTTAGATTTAATTCCCACTCGAGAATAAGTTGAAATAATTTAATTTTTTTTATTGACCTCAATTAAGCTTTACGAACTGTACTTAGTATACTACTTCTTAATTTTAAAACAAAAAATATAATATAGAAAACTAAGATTTATAAAATCAACAATTTAAATATATTTCACAAGTAAATATTAACAGTGTTGCCATTATCAAATTTGGGGAAACAATTGCCTAACTATTTTACATTATAATGAAAATTCATCACTTCCCTTTGATCACCGCCGCTACAGAAACTACCGAGCGTTTACACAGAGAATATTTATTCGGAAAACCCAGTATTTGTATTCTGATAGCTCGCACTAAAATATCATTCCATTGTTGCTCTTACTTATTTGCATATTTCTACAAATAAACTAACTGAACGCACGTCCCTATAAGTTCATTGTAGTTCAATTATTTTACAATTTACTCGATTTAAATGGAAATGTGATGAGTTTTTGTGTTATGCTTGATGAATGCTTTCTTAGGTTTTTATTAGGTTACATTTGTTTAGGCTATCACAGAGTAAAGGTAAAATATGAATGTAGATTTATATTATATTTTTTCATTATTACGAAAAATTAATACATAACTTCTTTGATTTATTGATGGTTTTCAACCAAAACACAACCAATCTAAACAAATTTTCAATATACTGTTTTTAGCGTGTGTAGAAGAATCTAAATCTAGATAACCCTTATCTTAGATACATTTCTTTCTAGGGTTCCGCATCTCAAACGGAAAAAACGTAACCCTTATAAAACGACGGTCATATATCGATCTGTCAAGAACTTTAATCGAGCTAAAATTAGCATCTAATATTAATATAAATAAATGCATTGTTTTGTTGAATTTTGTTATAATTTATATTTATATCACAGATAAAATCAATTTATACGTCCACAAACTTATTTCTCATGATGAAGGAAAGTCTCCATAAAATTACCTCAGTAAGACAATACACACACACCAGATTAATTCCATCATCACGTAAGACAAAGCTTAAACATACCAGCAGTACATAACGCCGTACAATATACATATTATATTGCTAATACACACTACACGTATAAGTAAATAATTGTAACAACATAACCGGGCTTCAACGCGTACAATGGAGGCTTGATTTGTGAGGAGGTGAGCCGCAAACCGCTACGCATAACCGCTAATTGTTGAGAAGACTAGCTCACTATTACTTCGAACATAGATATAGATAGATATATATATAGATAGATAGATAGATAAAGTAAGAAGGCAAGGATGGAGGAATGGAGAGGGGTTATTTCGTAAGTAAAATGTAAACGGTAATAAATTTATTATTGGTTTTTTTGCTTATCTTTTTATGGGGTTTTTGATTACTTTTTCAGTTCTATTTTTATATTGTATTTTTTTATTATATTGTTATTCTAGGGTTAAGTAGCAGAAATAAACCAACCGATTGTATGCTAATGATAATTAATACATTTTTAAAAATTTTAAACTTATTTTAAAGATTCCTCATTTTTATATTTCTGACTGTTTGTCGATCCGTATGTCACAACAATTTTTTTTTATGTAAAGGTATAAAGAAAGAAAAAACAAATTTTAACAGCAATAATGGTTTGCTCTTCCCATAATAAAAAAAATCTCTCACCCTCTGCTTTGGCCTAGTAAACAAAAAATATCTAATGATATTTTTAATTATTTATATACATTTAAGTTAATAAGCTTCGATCAATTATACTCTAGATGAAGGATTACAGTTTAAAAAACGGCAAAAAAATACGAGCACGTAGAACTATGTATTCTTATTCGCGCTATACGAAACTATTAACTATAATTGATGTTTATATTGACTGGAGCCATATTTTTAAGCCGTATTTGTATGCAATCCTTTATCTAGTGTATAATTGATCGAAGATAATAAGCAATTATAGCAGCGTTACATATTAGGTATGTAGAGTATATTGCCCTTTAAACTGGCTATCTATAGACGAGATTTAACCGCATTCCAATTGGTAAGTAATTTTCTACGCTAAAGTAGTATATCTACTATTCGTTATACGAGAACAATAAATAATATTTAAATTTTTATTATCTTTTATAACTTTTTGATTGCCCCATAACTATAAAATAGTAACTCGTATTTGCATTTTTATTGAAATATAAAAGTTATTTAACCCTTAAATGCATGATTTTATTTTTAGACCGAGAAAAAATATATTTTGGAGCCATGAATATGCTGATTTAGGGAAAAATAATAAAAAAAATAGTTTTGACAGTCGTGAAGAAAAAAAGTGTGTTGCCACTCGATTAAACCATGATAGTAATAATCCTGCAACAGCATGCATTGAACTCATACTAATAATTTTATGGTCGTTTGAATGGTATGTTGCAGTTTTACTACTTTATGCATTTAAGGGTTAAGTTTTGCTTCTTTGAAATGTGCATTTATTTGGGGGCTTTAACGACGATGACTGTGCCGTAATGGTAGTTCTTAATATAAATTTAAATTTCATATATGTACATTTTATTTGAGACAAGGCACGGCGGTGAGCTCTGCCCCTAAATATGTAATATTTCGAAATTATGTGGAATGTGGGGTATCTTTACACTAGGTTATTTTTGCAAAACATGCTTACATGTCTATGATACTAATAGTACTGCTTTAATGTATATTTCTGATATAAAATATAATATTCTAATATAATATAGAGGCCAACGTTGCGCAGAAGCACAAGCGAGACTGTAAACGCGTCGTTTGTGGCTTCGATTCTTGTCGCGACGTTGAATTCCGCCACTCAACACTCAACACCTCAAGAATGTGGCGGAACATGGGAAACGAAAGTGTCTTAATGGGAACGGAGTATCTTAACACTGTTCCCAGATCGGTTCCCTACTATGTCAGAGATAAAGCGTGAAACTAAAAAAAATGTAAAAACTATCCAAATACCACATGAAACGTGTTTATTTTAAAATTCTTTCAAAATAATCCGTACAGCTAAATCATCCTCGCTGCTAGCAATTAAAATTTTTATTACATTCATCTTTTTAATTTTCATTGTTTGGATGAAAGGCTTCACCATGACCGTACTGGAACGTTAATGCAATTTTTGGTAAAAAAGGACAGTGCATCGTTAGTGTGCTCGGTTGAAAATATTTTTAATTTTCCTTCACAAATTCTATCTGAAGTTGCCCTGATTACGTTCTGAATTGATTTAAAATTAACTTACTATAAACTTTATGTTAATACGATGGTTATAGGTTCGATTCACATAAAGAAAGTTTATATATAAAAAATATTTTTTTATATTCTTTCATTAAATTTTAGGTATAGATAGAGAGATTTTTTTTTCATAAAACACGACAAGTGTTGGTTCGATTTCTACTCGAGGAATAAAATATTTAATATTTTCATTTCCTCGCTTTGGTAAGGAGGCAAAGCGTGGCGTTGATCCGCCACTCAACACGCAATGCCTTCAGAATTCAGCGAAAAGTGGGAAACAGAAGTGTGTTGAGACTGGAGTGTCTTAACAGTTCTCAGATGAGCTAAAAATAATGTACCTACTAAGCAGTGAGAAGTCTTAAATTATTTGAACTATAGTAAAAGAACTAAAGCTTTGATGATATGTTTTAGTCCCAATGCTATTATTCTCTATTCGCAGTCGCATATCGATTTACTTACTTAACCTAGTATCTAATAAAGAAGCTTAGAGCGATTTATTATAAATAATAATTTATTAGACGGATAATACAAATATATTTGCAAATAAAATGTTCAATACAGATAGTATAATTTAAACAAATCGGGTCTTCTAAGGAAAAATATATTTTTTTTTATTTCCAAATCGAAATGATTATAAAAATTTTTAAATACCATTTTTAAAATTTATTCTAAAAATATGAGGAGCAGCAGAAGCGTGTGACTGTAACGAGACGGTTGTGAGTTGCGATGAGGCGGCAAGTATGGTTGAAGGGTTAGGGCAGGTTCCCAGATTGTCTCTGCCTACATAGCTATGTGCGAAATATAGCGTAAAGCAAAAAAAATGATTGTATATATATTTTTTAAATACTATAGACAGATTTTTTAAATTAATTTCGCCTTACACTTATTAAATAGACCACACCGAGATCCTTCAGGTGTAGACTCGTAGATATGCCTTATACTTATCTCAGTGAATAATGCCTCGGGCGATCGAGAATTGACGACATGCGGTCTCAAATACGAAGAAATGGGACTCTTGAGTGATACTGCCATGCTATAAGCTAATGATAATCTGCATTAGATTAAATATTTTATGAATTAATAAACATAAAATTTAAATATATTGTTTTTTTTTTATTTTTAGCTGCATGCATCTCTTGCATTAGGCTTGGCGTAGGAGCACAAGGTATTACTGAATGCGACATATTTTCATTTTCTTCGCTCTGGTGTCAGACAAAACGCTGCGTTGACTCCTGTCTTAAAAAATTAGGCGGTAATTGGGAAAAAGAGAATCTCGACTATAGGTTACCGTTCTATGTGAGGAATAACTCAAGTTTTTCACACTTCAAATAAATAAAAAAAACATTGTAATTCCATACATGTTTAAATTAATTAACTTAAACTCCATTAATAGTGATATTTTTCAAAATAATTTGCTGAAAACTTTCGGGGAACATAAAATAATCTGATAGAAATGCACAATATCACTTACCTACGTTTCACTCACCTATTAAGCTGTTATAATTTAATATTATTGTCTAGACACCACTTAGAAATTGAATATTATTTTAGGACAAACTATAAAAGGAATGGATTATCTCGGACTGTGGACAGTTCAATAAACTTTTAGTGGTATATTTATTGAAATGTCCGTTTCTATTGAATTTGTTTATTTGATTTATGTATTTTTAGTGCGGCAACGGAAAAGTTATTGATATATAAATAAATAGAAAAATGGATATAAATAAATGATTTATTTATTTGACAAAAATATATTTAACCCAAAAATTTTCGAAGTTATTAATTAAAAAAATATAGATGTAAGTTATAACAAGTTTTTGTTACAGTTCGTTCATTAAGTAGAAAAAAACTTACTTCATCGCTTTGCTCACTCAAGCTCCTTTATCAGTCTTAAAATAGAGAGAGCATTCTAGCGCATAAATTATTACCTATTCAATTAAACTCTACTACGGGTATAAATTTTATAAGTTTGAAACTTTGACATTTCCATTGAGAATTATTTTCTTATATATTAAGGAACAATTTTGAATTTATGCTTTATAGTTAAAAAGTCCAATTAAATGAGGCTACCGTGATGCAGTGGTACACTGATGCGGAGGTTGTGGATTCCATCCGAATTCGGAAAAGTAATATAAAAAATCCACTACAATTATTATCATCGCCTTGCTCTAGTGGAGAGAAAAATGTTTAAGCTTTAGTTGATTAATTCAAAATAAATTATTATAAATTCTACAGCAAAACATATTATATCTATAATTTCGTATGTAGATTATATACAATTACCTGCTAATCTGCGAGAACACTTTGATGAACGACCATCTTATCATGTTAACTGACGACCATACCCTGAACTGCCTTTGTAGATTAATATAATTTCTTAAAATAAAATATAGTTTGTATTGTTAAATAGTACCTGCAAGTAGCAAGGAATTATTTCTTCACGTTTTTCACTCGCAGTATATTATGTAAATATTTTGTGATAATATTTTCTTATGTTCTCCAATCTCCAAATTCTCATATATTTTTTTTCAGCTTCATGTATTCCGCATGTACCAGGGTAAGCAGGAGAAGCCTGGTGCTAAGACACTCAGCTCCCCATCTTCCTTCTGGAGGCATTGCGTGTAGGGCGGGGGAACTCAATGCCGCGCTTTACCTCGACTCCAGAGAAAAGAAATGAAAATAATATTAAATAATTTAATCTCTTTGAGTGGGAAGCGAATCCACAACCTGTCACCGTTAATTCCACGCTCTTGCCCCTACGCCACGCTTTTGCCTCAAAAAGAAAAAAAACATTTTCTTACATAAAATTAAGTACGGGAATCAATTAAATATTCCGAAAAGTAAAGCAACGTTGATAAAAGCTAACAAAGGAAGCCTTTTTCAGTTCATCTTGAGATATCATTGGGCAGTGCATATGAGAATGCTCGTCCTGCATAAGAGCTTACCTCTTATCTCTGTTTGATGTTACGAGTTCATTCTATTAAAGATGTTTTAAATACGTATAATTACTTTTATAAATTCATTAACAGATGGAACCTGGGAACCTAGAATTAAGGTACTACGCGTTCCGTTTACTTCGTTTCCGATGTCCAGTTTTACCAAAATCGTGAGGCACTGCGTGTTATGAGATTTCTTTGAAAAAAAAAAGGATAAGTTTTATATAAATGACAACTATGTATCATGGTCGTAGGATCGATTTCTACTCGTGGTATTTCTGATATGAAATTTGAAATCTAGTGTCGATTCTATCTTTTCTAATATTTTGATAAATTATAAAAACGTGCCAAAAATACAGAAAAAGTGATGCATCACTAAGTCCTCTATAAAATAATACAGACTTCACTCAGAACTCTACCTTGAAAGATAACTTACCCTAAAACCTACTAAGCACGGATATAGAATCCACGAAGCAACTATAAATATATTTACAACATCTATAAACGAATCTAATATAACAATACATCAAGTTATAGGAAATAGGAAACTTTTAACAAACACAGCTTCGTTGGTCCAACGTAAATCATAGACAATCTTTGTTTACGAGCTCTGATAACTGCCGACCGATAACTTACTTTGAGATTATTTCCCTTTAGCGTTTTGTTTTTGAAAGAACAAACGTACTGTTTCAGTTTATCTGGTTTGTAATTTGTCAATTAGTGGGTTTGATTCGTTTGTTTATTTTGGAACATCTTTGGTATATTGTGAGATGACACGGTGGAACCCGTAAAATATTATTTTTAAATTCAGCAACAAAATGTCGCTTTTTAAGGTTCCCTACCTCAAAAAGTAAGATTATCCCTCATTTTGTTGTCCGTCTGTCTTTATATCAAGACCTTTATCTTGAAATCGCCTGGAGGTACCAAGCTGAAATTAATATCAGCAACAATCCAAAAAAGCATAATTTATAAGTGTTACATAGAAAAAAATAATTACAAACTTAAAGTAATGCAATTAAAAGTCTAACACCTGTGAAACTAGAAAATTTTAATTAAATGCCGCATACGCTATCACATACATCCCAAATGTGCTCTACACGTTCTACGGCGTAGCACATCGCATGTCTATTGATAATACGGATCATTGTAGTATAGTGATTGTTATAAACGATAGTTGGTGGAATGGTCCCATCAAAAACATAAATGGTAAATGAGAGTCAGGTTAAATGTTAAGAAATGCATCATTCTCGACTTAACCGACAAAGAAGAGATGGGTGCTGAGTTCTGTGGTCACACGGGAGTAAAAAAAATTAAGCTAAATTTCCCTATATTTTTTATCATTTCCTCGAGTGGGGATCCAACTCACATCCAGTCGATTCTGCATACTTTGTGCCAACCCTCAAATACTGACATTATCAATTTATCATATTATATGGATAATTTTCTAATAAGCTAAACCAATATAATACAATAAAATATCATTAAATCAGAGATAAATATTCCAATCTGGAGTGTAAATTTGACTTCAGTAGCTAGTTTCCAAGTAAAAATTACTTTATTCCCACGGAGACCTCACTGAGCCAATACTACAAAGGTATACAATTTATCCAACCGCATTGAATTTCTAGTCTAGGAAGCCTGGACAAATATTTTGCACTTTATACTTAACTTGGAATGCCGCACAAAGGAGACGCTTGTACGCTTGCTTTGGCACAACACTATTTGTTGCAACTTGCTCTGATACCAGCACTTCGAGTGTAATGAAAAATAACTGTTTGATAACGAATTTTATATCTTTTATATTTAAAATTGAAATAAAATCAGCTTCACACAGGGAACATATTGTTGAGACACTCCGTTCCCCACTATCTACCGAATTTTTCGAGGCATTGCTCCAGATTTCGCAAAAATTGGAGAACTGAAGTGTCTTAATGAGAACGGTGTGTCTTATCACTAGGTTCCCAGGTTCCCTCTGCTGCTATGTACGGGATATATTGTAAAGATAAAAAAAATAATAATAAAATACCTACATATTCTACGAAACAGTTCGTTCACCTACAATTAACTGTAAATCAAATACTCTTGTCTCGTAAACCAACCGTCTATGTAGATAGGTAAATTGGACCTAAAAAGATAATTTCAAATTTATACCTTTAGAATGAGACTCGTTGGATTGTAACGCAAAATTAAAGGCTTTTAGGGATTTTTTATCGAACCTGTTATCACAAAGGTTAAAGCCAATTTCAGATTCTTTTATTGTTATATCTTTTTAATTAAGGGTCAAGTGGAAGGTTTGCTGAAGTTTCGTCTCTAAACAAGTATCCAAGTGATACTTGTACTGGTTTTTAATTAAGCAAATAACGAATGACTTACGCAATATTATCAGAAATACTTTTCAAAGTTCTATTATTTTTATTTAAAAAAGAATATAAATATCTATATTTTAATATCACTTAAGATATATGATAGATCTATATTTTTTGTTTTCTATTTCTTCCTGAAGACCGAAGAAATTTTTATTTTATTAATAGTTTCTCGCTGTATTCTTCATATAGCAGGATAGGCAGAAGGAATATAGAGTAAAGTCACTTCGTTCTCGTTAAGTGTGGTTGCGCTCAAGGTTGCGCTTTATCTTGTTACCAAAGCGTAAAAAATAAAATAATTAATTCACCCAAGCGGGAATATCTATTTTGAATAATTTTGGAGGTTTCAACTTAGTATAATTTATTTAATTCATAATCAAATTTAACATATATAACCACAATCTAGCAAATAAATAGTTTACTTAAAATAAAATAAAATAATAAATGGATCCATAAAACACAGAATTGCAAATGAAGACGAACGCTCATTTCGCGTGTTGCTAATTAATGAAGTTAGAGCATCCTTTTTAAATTTAAGGCCTTTTCTAAACTGATGTTATCAACTCGTTCGTTATCTAACAGAAATATACTGTTTTTGTTTTAGTTTCGTAAATTTCTAGTTTTAAGTGTGTTTTTACTGTACTAAGTGTATCTAAGATCTCAGAATCTAGTCTCTATACATTTCGATCTCAGTTCCTATCCTAAGGAACTGCGGTGGCCTATTTTAATAGAATTGAGTCTATAAATATAACTGTATATGTGTATAATGCTGTAAAGAAATAGTAGACATTAGTCCTATATATTGGCTATAATATATTTTCACGATCTCAATATCTAATCTAACATAGCAACCTAGCTGAACCTAAAGTTGTTATGTTTTGACTTTGATTCTTGATAATGTTAAAAAACGACATTAAAAAGTCTATTTTCGCCCAGTTCAAACATATTATTACGAGTAAGTAATAACTAAGATTTGAACCTGCAACCTTTATATATAGATCTGTACTGAAATAGTTAAAGTAGGCATATTGAAAAAAAAGCTTAAATGCATACAGATTTTTTAAATATAAAATTGCATTTTCCACAAAATTGTATAAAAGAACGTATAATTAATTTCAATCATAGTATTTTTTGAGACCAAAATTAGTTCAGGGATGGCCAAAGAGGATTTATAATTGCCTGAAAAATTATTCATCTCTCTGTCCCTTAATGCAGTGTCAAGGGAACTCTGGGTAATTACCAAGCGTTTCCCTCTTTATAATTGTTCTTTTCAAATTCACTTACCCTGTTTTGTAGTTTTATGTTTCAAATTGAAATAAAATTTAAGTGAAAGGCCAGGCAAAGGCAAAATGTGATTGTAAACGCGAAGGTTATGCGTTTGATTCCCAATCGAGAAAATAAAATATTTTATATTTTCATTTCTTCGCTCTTGTGTCGAAGCAAAGTGCAGCGTAGAGTTCCATCACTGTAAACACAATGCCTCCAGAATTCGGAGGAAAATGGGGAATGAAATGTCGTAACACTAAGTTCGCCCTGCCTACCCTACAGTGTGCGGAGTAACAGTGACGGTAAAAAAGTATTTATTAAATTTTATAAAAATATATTTTTTATATTATCTAAATAACCTAAAACAGTATAGACATATAATTTCTAGTAGCTCCAATATAATCAATAGATTACTGTCCTGTTGCAATCAACAGCAGTGTCGATGGTGTCATATGCACAGAATTCCAATTTACATAGTAATGTAGGGAGACTTTTAATAGTGTTTATGCTATACAAAATTTGATGGAGAATATACTAGCATTATATAGAAAAAACTTAGTAAAATATTTTAAAAAAGGCTGCCATAACGGAAATAGGCGATAAAGCGCGGAGTTAAGTTCCGCCATATGTCCAAATGTTTTAAAAATTTGGCGATAAAGGAACGAACGAAAGTTTTTAATATTAGCTTCCCTCCCTCTGCCTACTCTACTATGTTAGAAAAAGCGTAGCTTCACGCTTTCAATATTATATTTCGCTTATTAAAGACTTGTTTCATCTTCGTTCTCCAAAAAATAAAAACATATGTATATTTATTTACATATTTTAACATATTAAATATCTAAACAAAAATATATGTAGAATAAACTTTTATATACAGCCACAAGAGGTTCAGAAAACAGCTAATATTACAAAAGAAACAACTAAAGTCTATATAAAGATACACTGCTACCATAAGTGATAGAACATGTCAGTATCTGAAGTGGGAAATTTGTCACGTTGCTAACAACTTGGTGAAGAAATTTTATCAATCATTTATTTTGAGAAATAACATATCTTAGGTAATGTATGACAATATTTGTATTTTATGGCAAAATAGTATTTTAAGGTAATTTTCAATTTAACTATTATCTATATATATAAAAGGACTTGTCCTCACTGACTGAGGTAAGACGCACGCACAGCCGTAACCGCTAATGGTAGAAACGTTAAATTTGGACAAAAGTTTACTTTCGTAATCTGGACATCCACTAAGAAGGGATTTTGAAAAATTTTAACCCTAAAGGGGTGAAATAGGGGTTCAAAGTTTGTATGGAAAAAAATTTAAATCGGCACCGATTTTTATAAAATTTGAAATTTAGATTTTTAAAAGTATTTAATTGAACACGTGTTTCATCGTTTTCTAGAATTCTCCCCCTAAGGGTGCAAATAAGGGGTTGAAAGTTTGTATGGGAAAATTCTTAAATCGCCACCGATTTTATAAAATTTGATATTTAGACTCTTAAAAATATTTAATTGAACATATGTTTCATGGTTTTCTAGAATTTACCCCCTAAGGGTGCAAATAAGGGGTTGAAAGTTTGTATGGAAAAATCTTTAAATTGCCACCGATTTTTATAAAATTAGAAATTTAGACTCTTAAAAATATTTCATTGAACACATGTTTCATGGGTTATTAGAATTCACCCCTAAATACGCAAGCGAAGCTGCGCGCGTCCGCTAGTACAATATATAGATAAATTCCCGTCGATTAGTCGTTCGCCGCAATTAACGACTGCGCCGAGTGTGTCGTACACACAGAATTCCAATTTGCATAATAATGTAGCGGGACCTTTAATAGTGTTTAACCTATGCAATATTCGATGGACACTAGATAACGATGCACCGAATTCATGAATATTCTAGTGTCATTATATTTTCTTGGTGTCAACAAACCTATAATCACTTGTTTGAAGTTAGCGTATGTACATGCATATACATATCAGTATTGATACTTGGAAATACTGCATCCGAATTTCATTTTTTGTTTCAGTTTCATTCTGATATAGCAGTGTAAGAAGAGGCTCTAGTGTTAAAACACTCTGTTCCCCACTTTCCGCCGAATTTACGAGGCGTTGGGTGTTGAGTGGCGGAACTCTTCGTTGCGGAAAAATGTATTTTTGTACAGTTAATAGATCCAGTTTGAATATAAAGAAGTTTGTTATAACAATATTAATGTGGCTTGATGTTGGCTCTAATTTTAATATTATTTATATTTAATAGTTACAGCTTTTACTTGTTATGTTAAACATTATTCAAATTAAAAATATTCTTTACACAAATAAACTTTTTTTCGGTGTCACATCAGTATTCGGTCACATTTGAATTGTCAAATGAACAATAAAAGAACCACCGGGCTCGGAAAGTGATTTTGCTGTAGTAATATACAAATAATACATACATAAAATACAGCGCAAGATTTGAACTGGAAACCTCCGATCAACTGAAAATGTAAGGAAAACTCGCTACTTCACAAAAACAGTTATCTTATCAGAAAATTTCCAACTTCCTACAAGGGAACTTTGTGATATCTTAATTATATATGTACATTCGGCTTAGGCGTTATCGCTTGAGATACTACGTCATGTTTACGTCATGAGTCCACATCTGACAGTGTTGCCGAATTCAGCGGAATATATATGAAATATTTATGTTACATACATTTTTATTGGACTAAATAATCCAATTTCACAGCGACAAAAACAAAAAAAATGTACAAATGTTAAGAGTATTTTTTTGGGTTTGTTTCCTAAATTGTAATAAGAAATATTTTTTTCAGTATTATGCTGTATCGCGCGTAAAATAGGGTAGGGAGGGGGCACTCCGTTCCGGAGTCCAATAATAAAATGCTCGTACATGTTGAGTGGCGGAACACAACGCCGCGCTTTACCTCAACACCAGAGCGAACAAAGCGGAAAAAAATAATATTTCAATTCCTCAAGAGAGAATTGAACCTACAACCATTTACAGTCACACTTTGTGCTCCTACGCAACGATTGGTCTCAACTGTTAACTTTTATACGATTTATCGTATTGGTTACCTAAAAATGAATTAAAGGTCTTTCCATAAGGAGTATATAAAAACCATATTTAAAGTGCAGTATTCGCACACAGTATGCAATAATGACAATTTGAATACACATTGATATAGTGAAGATTTTTCCTCAAGCGAAGGGGGAGCAAGATTAGCTTGTCAACCACAAGGATTGCTATACTCGTATATAGATAGCATGTGAGACAAGTCTATTGTTAATTGTAATGCAACAGAACACGATTAATACGTAATATATTCTTAATTTATATTATCGTTAGAAGTAATGCTATAAGAACTCTTTTTAAAGAAAAATAGTAATATGTGCAAAAAATAATAAAACAGAAATACTGGTTGTTCTAATTGTATATAGCAAAGAATATAAAAAAGAAGGGTTAGTTGGAGAAATAAGTGTCTATATGGGAACGGAGTGTATTAACATTAGGTTCCCAGGTTTCCTCTACCTACCTAATAAGCTGGATACAGCGGAAAGCTAAAAAAAAATGAAAAAAACATATTGCGAATTTAATTTTAACATAACAATTTTACTACAAATTTCGTTTAATCCCGTTAAATTTGTTTCACCAACAGCTAGAGTAAAACAAACGTACTTAATTATAATTATGAACTCTTAAGCTCGAATAATCCTCCCGTAGAATATCTTGTACGGTATAATATATAATTCTTGGCTTAAGTTCCTTCACAAAACTTATATAACCTAAGGTAACCTAAATCAAATGTCGAGACATATTACAGTCTTAAAACTAATTCAAACTTTACATGTTTTATCTTGAATTACTCCACTAACAACTTGGTTACTTTACAGATGTATATATTAACATTAACTTGCATTTATTGCACTTATATGATAATTTTACGAGGTTTTTAAATTCGGGAATTAGTATACTAAATGAGGAACACAAATAATGGATAAATTAGTAGAAGAACTTAGGTCGTTGCTGTGCCGTAGCTACCTAACTTAATACTTTCATATACGTAGCAATTTAAACAACCCAGCCACCTAGTCAACACAGTACGCTAAAACTGATATAAAGTAGATATTAATATGAAAATAATAATAATATTTATTATGAAGCTAAAGTATAAGGCCAGTATCATATCGTGGCACAGGGGCACAAGCGTGTGACGGTGTAAACGCGGCGTTGAATTCCGCCACTCAACATGCAGTCGCTCCAAAACTTGCCACCAATTAAGAAACGAGTGCCTTAACACTATGTTCCCTCCTCGTGTGAAGCGAAAAATATTTTTTTACGCAATACCTCGAAATCGAAGTATTTTATCTTCCACGATTTGCACTGTATAGGTTAGATAAAAGATCCTAGGCGACATTCAAACAGTGGAAGGCGTTTTCTTCAAGTTTGATCATCGTATGCGGCTTTAGTATTGAAATAGTTTCGCTCGAAATGTCAACGCCGCTTCGGTGGAATTGGAAATTGTAGACGTGACTATAATACATACCATTTGTTTCCATTCCATCGACTGATATACGCTGTGCTCCTGCTTTAAATCTTAGATTGTAGTCTCATGTGTCTCTAGTGTCTGTTTGTATATAGTTCTAATATAGGACCGTTTATTTTGAAAGTGGTGTAAGTCCATTTTTGAGAAAAAATGAGCTATCACGTAATTCATGCTTAATTTAATGTAAATTTTTTATTTATAAAAAGTCCATGTTTAATTTCTCAAAAAAATCCCTTATTTTGTACAACTCAAAATCGGTCGGTAAATGAAATTGCATAATCATTGATTATGAAAGTGGTGTAAGTCCAATTGACAGAGGTATAGCAGATGGATGCCGATCTGTGTTTTGTTATTTTTCATTTATTTTATACTAGTGGACCCGGACGCGGCTACGCCTGCTTCAACTATAAGAATATTTATTAAATATATTCATGAAATTATTTTCAATTCTCAATAGAATTAGTAAGAAAATATAAGCTCAAATAATCAAAAAGTATAATAAGTAGATACACATTATTAGAAAAAATTATCTGAGTTATTGAAATGAACTAACAAAAGGGTTAAAAGTAACTAAAGGATAGGTATTCTTAATATTAGAAAAAGTACCTAAAGTTTTCCGTACGTGCGTTCATAGATATCGACTCTACGAAATAAACATTTCTCTCTATTAAGTAGGATAATTTTAGCGGGCAATATCAAATAAAATAAGAAGAGAATCAAAGTGTATTTTAAATTAATTAT
>JAKRZM010000502.1:1146048-1193824 GCA_036379175.1 Heliconius cydno galanthus | reverse complement strand
ATATTTGATTTTTCAAAATTGAAATTAAACGATTTTTACAATTGCCTAATTTTGAAAGTGGTGTAAGTCCATTTGCAGCACATAAATATGTGTTATCGTAGTCTAATTGGCCAAAAACAAATTTATATAAACAAATTAAATGTTGATAAAACAATAGAAACAATGCCAGACCTCATATGATTTGCCTATATTTTTAAATCAACAAAAATACTAACCTTTAATTTTCTCGACACAAAAGAAAATGGACTTACACCACTTTCAAAATAAATGGGCCATATGTATATACTCGAACATATATACTAAACTAGTGGACGCGCACAGCTTCACCTGCTTATTTGCACCCTTAGGGGTGAATTCTAATAAACTATGAAACACGTGTTCAATGAAATATTTTTAAGAATCTAAGTTTCGATTTTTATAAAAATCGGTGCCGATTTAAAAAAAAATCCATACAAACTTTCAACCCCTATTTCACCACTTTAAGGTTAAAATTTTTCAAAATCCCTTCTTAGTGGATGTCCAGATTACGAAAGTAAACATCTGTTCATATTTCACGTTTCTACCAGCAATGGTTACGGCTGTGCGTGCGTCTTACCTCAGTCAGTGAGGACAAGTCCTTTTATATATATAGATTAAAGTGTTAGGATATCGATATTTATGATGATATTTTCCTTCTGTTACTATTGAATATAGAAACACCCAATTTTCATATTAAGATAGTTTAGTTTTGGTTTTAATACTTGTCGCTCAATATTCATACTCCCCCAATTTAAAGACATTTGGAGCTAAAAAACAAAATCTACCATCATGCTTTTTTGTTAATAATATTCAACATACTCGTAAAATTAAGACTAGTCGTAGTCAGTCCGTGATAGTTCGATTCCCATTCGAAGAAATGAAATATTTAATATTTTCATTTTCCCGTTCTGCCAACGAAGCAAAACCTGGAATTGAGTAAGTTCTGTTACTCAACACGCAATGCATCCAGAATTCGGCGGAAAGTAGAGAACGGAAGTACTTTAATGTGAACGAAGGGAAATAATACTAGGTTTCCTGGTCCCCTTTGCCTACCCTGCTATTTGTGGAATACAGTGTGAAGCAAAAGAAATGTGTATTCAAACTCTATGGTAGCCCGCAATATACGAGAGATTTTTTAATTTTAGCTTCACGCTAAATCCCGCGTATAACAGGATAGGCAAGAAGAATTTGTAATTAGGAAGTTCCGTACCCTATTTTCCGCCTAGTTTTCAATACATTCCATCTTGAGTTACGAAACTCAACGCTGTACTTTATCTTGTTACCAGAGCTAGGAAATAAGAATAATTCATTTTATTGGAAATAAGAATAATTCATCGCCGAACATATTTAAATATAGTTAATTAAAAATACTCTGTTTTCATTTCTAAGGGCAATTTTAAATTCACAATATTTTCTTATTTCCATTCAATTTAAGTGGAAAACGGAAAATCGGCATCTGCAAGCACTTTATTAATTTAGTTCGGTCTCTTCGACCGCCTTGTTATACTTCCGGTTTAGCTGTATTCGAAACGAGGTTGCATTTAAATACGATATTAAGTTGTTCTTGTTCTCCTTTAAGAACTTTGGAATATTTATATATTGATGAAATATATTAATTATGAAATGAATAAAAATGATGATATTTAAATATATATTTTTTAATATTATATTGTAGAGTTATTAAGAGACTTTAAGCTATATTGGTTTCTATATACGAATTCAGCTTTTTTTTTTAAATTAGGGTGATAATATAAAAAAAAATTTAAAGAATTTTTTTTTTTTTTGTATTTAAAATTTTAACACTTAATAAACGCTCAACCAAAAATGTTATACATAGTTTCTTACCTTTCAAAATCAATATTATAGCAGTATATGGTCATATCATAGTATGAGAAAAACCACGGCGTAGAACTAGTCCCAAGTATAATCGGTAATTATTGGTACACCATACTATCAAACACCATTACTCTGAACTATATGGCGTGCCGCCAGCGGGTGCGAGTGTCGATGACGTGACAAATGAATGAGAACGTGACGCAATTTGTATTGCGTCTATTTACGAGTTCAAAAGTTATACAAACTTAAACCCCTATTGTTAAAAGGAAAATAAATAGGGTATCGGACGTTGAATACCAGTGTTTTTCATCGATACTTTTACAAATATACACGTTATTGTTTTTTTTTTGTATCGGTACAATTTATATGCAATCTGTACTTTGGTTTTGTTATTGAACTGCGTTCAAAAGTCGAATGGTTCTAGGTTTGTGTACCGTACAAAAAAATTTTTTTTTTTAATTTTCACGGTAAAAGCGAAAAAAATATTACCTAATTGTAGCTTTTACCTTTAAAAATAAATAAAAATGTATGTCTGTCCAAATAATAAATAAATAGATAAAGAACTTAAACTTTTACTGCTATACCAAAAAAAATTTCCCAAACCCATCAATTACTAAGACCGTACAAAGTAAATATTGTAAACGTAGCAAATATGTAACGTAACATTAGCTAACTTTTAACTAACGACGACGCTCGGTCGCACGTAAATCATAGACAATCTTTGTTTACGAGCACTGATAACTGCCGACCGTATAGTTGTTTCGAAATTTTTTTTTCTTTCAGTTTTATATGGTTTTTTTAGCTTCACACTCGTTTTATCACAGTATAGCCGAGGAAGATCAGAAAATTTAGTGTCAGGACACTCCATTCTCCGAGTTTCGCGCAATAGATGCCGTATAAAGCAATAAAAGAATATATTTTCCAAACACATATAAACTAATAACTAATTATTGTTTTCTTTAATACTTTCGAAGAACAAATTATTTTAAGATTCATTTCATATTCGCCAAATCATATTCTTCTTTAATCGTTAATATAGAATGGAAAGAAATATCTGCTGGCATGGTACATAATAGAGTAGAATCCAAGAAAAGCTGGTGAGAGCTTCGAGAAAGTTATTTAATATATTTTATTACTTATATACTTATAAATTCAACTTCCAAAGTTTCCATTACCAAGATTTTCTTATCTCATAAATAAACCGTCACGGGTATAGAAAATTTTACCTCAAACAGATAGCACCTCTAATTTATGCTTTAGGAACGAAAAACGTTAGTTTGTAAGACAAAGTTGAGGAACCCAATTTTTTGGCAAAGTTAGCTTGTTATCTGAAAGTTTACGGCCAAGATTGAAAGTCGTTCTGTTATTTTATATCAACATATTTAACGGTCAACGAGCACGGTATTATGAAACTGGCAACCTATTGTTAGTTGGGGTATTTGTATTTGTAGTACCAGGAAAAGTTGTAAGATAACTGTACTTACTGTATTTAAGATTTTTCTGTGAATTCTAATAATTTTATAGTTTATTTTTATGACTGCTTATATTTCATTTTAATTTTCAGTGTACTTTATTATTTTAGCCACGACTCTCTTTAAACACAAAAGACAACTAGCATAAAATATCACACAAAGAATATCTATATATAAAAGGACTTGTCCTCACTGACTGAGGTAAGACGCACTTACAGCTTTAACTGCTGATGGTAGAAACGTGAAATTTGGACAGATGTTTACTGTTGTAATCTGAACATCCACTAAGAAGGGATTTTGAAAAATTTTTACCCTAAAGGGCTGAAATAGGGGTTGAAAGTGTAAAAATGTCAGGTGGTAAGTATAAGAAAATACTTAAATAACCATAATTTACTGTTCCTCTTTTACATATACACACTTCTAACACTGTTTCTATATAACACTTTACACTTATACACGTTTTAAAACACATAGTTCCAACAATGACACTGATTTTAAATACTTGAACACTGTCACAATTTTACACCTTACGACAGGCAGAATAACGACGTACTGACTCAATCCTTCAAAAACGTCACTTTTTATAGCCGTTCCCTTCCTCTTTTATAAATAATTATGTGGGTATTATTATTTTATTTTCTATAAAATACCCTCACACTGACAATTGTCTTACAAAAGTTTGTATGGAAAAAAATTTAAATAGGCATCGAAATTTATAAAATTTGAAATTTAGTTTTTTAAAAGTATTTAATTGAACACGTGTTTCATCGTTTTCTAGAATTTTCCCCCTAAGGGTGCAAATAAGGGGCTGAAAGTTTGTATGGAAAAATCTTTAAATCGCCGCCGATTTTTAAACGACCGACTCTTTTAGACTCTTTAAAAATATTTCAATGAACACATGTTTCGTGATCTATTAGAATTCACCCCTAAATAAGCAAGCGAAGCTGCGCGCATCCGCTAGTTATAATATAAAATTGTTTAAATAACTGTTAAGCGTACGTTTGTAAAAAATATTGTTTCTAAAATCAGTTCGAACGATTGTGGGTTCGATAACCGTCGAGTTTAATATGACGAAATCATTTCTTAACTATTAACTCATTTAATTTTACAAACAAAGACACAATTAATTTCATTTTGACCTGAAACATGTTACATATAACAAGTAAAAATAGCACAGACCAAACCCAAATAATATATTTGTCTTACAAAGTAGTTTCTATCAGAAAAGTCATTTGGCCGTTGTTTACGTAAAGCGTCAAAACAGAAAGCTGTTATCAGAATGCCTATCGGCGATATAAATCAATGGTAATCTTGTTTGGCAGACGGAATGGAATGATTTTATTTTTTCATATAAAAGTAAATAGATATTTCAAACTTGGACCTTAAATTAACTTTTTCATGCCAGATTGGGTGTTTGAAGATTAGTTTTTGACTCAATTCTAGTGGTTTATTCTCACATCTCTCTCATTTTGCGGGATAGAATATGTTCTTCTCCTTTTAGTGGCACGCTATATCCCGCATACAGCAGGGTAGGCAAAGGGAAGTGTGAAAGCTAGTGTTAAGTCACTCCGTTTCTAATTTCCTGCCGAATTCCGGAGATATTGCATGTCGAGTGGCAGAACATAACACCGTGCTTTGCCTCGATACCAGAGCAAATAATTTTAGAAACAGAGATTTTTTCAATAACTACGTGGAAAGTGGGGAATGGAGTATAGCGAAAATAATTTATACATGTAGAAAAAAAAACAACATTTTATAAATTTACAGTATGATTCGAAAACGTTTACATTAATTTTTACGATCCATTTTATACAAGTCATGAGTATCGTCGATATATTTGAACAAACGAAGTGTAAAAAATATTCATGGAAAATATCCGTTGCAAGCCTACGTCTTGAATAAGTAGGCTTATACTATATACTCGTATTCTACTTCAATATAGAATTTTACGCTACATTTATTCGCATACGTAATTTTACGGCAAAATTATGATTTATTAACCTTGTGTGCTTATGTGGAAATAAGCAATATTAGATATATTGTATAGAATAATTATAAGAGCACATTTTTTGTTAAGAAAACCTGGTCGCATTAAAATATTTCCGTTCCCCACTTGCTGTCGTTCTCAAATCGTTAAGTGTTGTATCGCCAAACTCAACGCCATACTTTGCCTCGTTACCAAAACGAGGAAATGAAAATATTTAATATTTCCTCCCCCCAAATGGGAATCGAACGCAAAACCGTCACGTACCACGCACCCCCTGCGCTATGACGGCATTAACTCAACATTCATTTACACCTACAACAAACAGATTCATGCATACAGAAGTGACAATAAACACAAGTAGGCACATCAGACCTCATATAATGTATGCTGTCGACAATCCTGACGCGAGGGCGACTCTATTACTCACAAGGCATAGAATTTATGAACCGAATAATACCACACCGTAAGATATTAGATACGTGACGTAAATATCTCTCAATGTACTGTCTTGTATCAAACAATAATAAAGTGACGGATATAATATAGAGAAGATTTTCTCTGAATTGTATGTGAATAAGGATATATTATATGTATATTGAATATTAAATCAAAGAAAAAATATATAATGTTAGTTCACTCCATTCTCCGTTTTTTTATTTGTGGAGGGATGCAAAATTTTCTTTGTATATCTTTCCTAGCGTAAGGCACCTCCAAAATGAGTCATATCTTAAAGAATAGTAAGTTGTGTACTTAGATATTATTATTATTTATGAAAGTCACTAAAAAACAATGATTTTATGTAAATGTTTCATCTACCACCGGTTTGTTTCCGTTCATAGACAATAGATGAAATTTTATATTGCAAAGTTATAATTGAAATTAAAACTTATCAATTTCCTTACATTGAGTTTATCTATTACAATTTCTACAATATAAACATTTTTTTCTCTTTATATAGCATTTTTAGAGTCATTATTATTATATTTTTTGTAATTTCGGGAAATACAGTTTAAGTATGATATTTCCAGTATTTATATTAATTTTCTTTGTTATTGTACTCTAAACTATTATTGTAGAGTCGAACAACATGAAAGATCAAATCTTATTACTATGCAAATTGGAATTCCGTATACACAAGTCAATGTTGCCGAATACAGTGCGATTAATCGATTGCTCTTTGCCCCCCCTGCTTCCATGATATTTGCGTAGTATACATATTGTATGACATTTGTCTAGACTCTAGAATATAAGAAACCTAAGATAATTATATATTGCTGTAGATATTATGTACCATCTCATTGCTCTAATACCAAGGCAAAGCGCGGCGTTCAGTTCCGCCACTCAATACGCAATGCTTAAACAAAATCGGCGAAAAGTGGAGAAGTTCCCAGGTTCTCTCTGCCTATCCTGCCATATTCAGAATACTGCGTGAAGCTGAACCTGAATCATAGATATTCAATACAAAATTGTGTTAGATTTTGTTTTTTTCCTGAGAAGCTTAAACTATAATGCAAATTTTATTTTATAAAATTCAATTCTGTGAAAGCAAATTTTCAAGCAAGTTGAAATGCGGTGGTACTAGAAACACCCCATACATTGTGTACTCTGCGCACAACGCGAGGTAATTCTTTCTTCTTTAGAAACATCTTAGCATTTCATTGAATGCGAAGAAGTTACTTTTATATAGAAAAAATACCTTATGACATATGACTCCAGATTCAATCAGTCTCTATAAAATAAACTTATGCAATTTGGATATAATATACATTATTATATTAAATTTTTTATATTCAATTGAGAACAATTGAAACAGTATTATAGGTTTTGCTATAATTTAAAAATTAGACACATGCCTTTATTGAGAATAAACAAACAATATCGTAGGTAAAGCTCTATTATATAAATAAATATTTAGGACTGCCTAAAGCTAGCTTTGTTAAATTATTTTGTGATAACAACTTTAAAGGATGACATTTTCAAGCCAGTAGGGCACAACGTGACATACCATTGTGTACATACAATATTCTAAAAGGCGTTATCTTTTAAGATAACCTACGTCATTTCTATGTCATGTGTGCCAGAGAAATACAAAAGTTTGAAATGTGTCTTGTTATTTCAGTAAATGAATGTGATAATGAAAATAGGCTTTGTGTTGTTATTCAAATTTCGTAAAATAATTTCTATCTTTACATATTTTTCAAAAGGTGATGTGAAATAAAAATTAAATATATTTGATAACTTGGAAAATATTTTGGTGGAGCGGCACATGGTCTCACTGTAAACGTGTAGATTCGATTCCAACTCGGGGTAATTAATTATATTCAGTTCATTGAGAGTTTGCGTTACCTCGCGTTGAGTTCCTTCACTCAATATTTAATATCTCAAAAATAAACAAAAAGTCGGAAACGGAGAGTCTATGAATAAGGTTCCCTCTGCTCACCTTACTATACACCTCTAGGTATAACTGTTTAAGAATATCATCCAAATTATACAATGTAAAAAGCGTAACATTAAAAGGCAGAGTTGACTTTTTATGCGATTCTAAATTCCCATTGCGCGACTCGCCATTAAATGAGCCAACCAAATTAATTTCCCTCGTTACAAGTGCTGAGATACTCGTACTTTAACCTCTTGACATAAACCTGAGTAAAAGATTATTCCTTTTGAAAAATATAATATAGAAGTTCTCATTAAATTACTTACATACTAACTTTTTCACAGCTCCATTCATGTTGGGAATGAATAAAAGTTAAGCTGTCTTCAAAAGGCAGTGTGTGCTACGTTTTCTGTATACAGTGTACACTAATGACATTATCGATCATTTTAAATGTCAAATGCTAAGTAATTTTTAATTTTATGTATAACTAACTGGTTTTTCTGTAATCATGCTTTGAGTTTCAATTTTAGGTGGTGTCAATTTTCATTTTCATTTAGACGGATAGCAGTGTTGTGTGAGTAGCAGGGTAGGCAGAGGGAGCCTGAGAAACTAGCGTTAAGACACTCTGTTCCCCACTTTCCAAATTCTCGAGGCATTGTGTGTTGAGTGGTAGAACTCAACGCCACGCTTATATATAATAATTAACGCATATTACTTAATTATTGGAATGAAGTTCCTTACGGCAGGTTTGGAAGGAATAGGGATTTCGCTGCGTGACCGAACTGAAAAAAATGTGATAGTAAACCCGTAAGAAAAATGCGTGGAATAAAACCGTTAAATGAGACGTGCGCAAGCGCGACAGTCGCATACACAGACGAATAGTGTATAATACCTTTCTCTTTCTTTTTTTAGTTGATAATTTGAATTACGATGTTTTTTTTTAAATAATTTATTATTTCCTAAGATACTGAATTTCCTAAATACTTTCTTGTACTTAAATAAAAACTAATCAGCAAAATTTAGGAGAAAAATCAAGAAAACCTACATAAAATTGAGCACGACTTTTTTTGCAATTTGTGTCGATTCTACATTAGCCGAAGGAACTTCGTTCCTACCTGGTGTCCCACGACACCACACCATTTTTTAATTAAACTGGAAAATGTAAACTAGATGCATCAAAAATAGTATTATATTTCATTTATCAATACACAAATAATAATAATTAAAACCGCAATCAAGACCTTGACTAATCTCTAAGTATTATCGTTTAGCAAACCCGGAACCCTTCCTCATAAAGCTTAACCTACGAAATTGGGAAACGTATATTGCTTTTCAGATCGACTCTACATTTCAAGGGGAGGTACAGACAGAATTTTCAATTACCTACACTGGGATATACGGAAAAACTTTAAAAGTACTCTGGGAACGACCTCAATTTTTGTCAGAAAAAAAAAACATCAATGTCAACGGAACGAGAGAGTAATTAGATTCCAGCGCGTTGTACTAGCATATAAAACTCGCCACTGGCGTAGCGTAGCGTAAGCGTTTTACAACTGACCGTATCAAATGAATGCAGGTCGTCATGCAATTGCATTTTTGTATGAAAAAAAAGAAAGTAAACATTTTTTTACTTTCACGCTGTATCCCGCACATAGCAGGGTAGGCAGAGGGAACCTGGGAACCTAGTATAAGACAGTCCGTTTCCATTAAGTTACTTGCGATTACTCATTATTCATTGCGTGCTCGAGGTGGGAGGTGAAATTCAATCTGCGCTTTGCCTCGTTTTCAGAATAAAGAAATGAAAATATAAAAATAACAATTTTTTTTACGGTTATTCTGCACGTATACTTACTTTCTTTAGTTGCATTTTGTCAAATTAACTCAAAGTACGACGGTTTTCAATTACATCTCAATATTAAACTACAACTTTATTATTGTTAGCGGCGTTGAGTTACGCCACACAACACGCAATATCTAAACTTCGAGTGAGAGCAGGAAAAACCCGTAACTAATACCTTTTTAATAATAAAGTATTTGACAAATAACTTGCAAAATAAATATTTTAACGAAAATTGAATTTCGCAGATCGATAAAGCAGCGACAACAGTACGGACAAAGTAATTACGATTACAAAAGAGTAGTTACGGTTAAAATGTTTCACTTGCGTAAAAGCCTACTGTGAGTTTTATTTTCACTCGCACTCGTAATATAAATTTTGCTTACGGAATATTTTAAACTGTTTATTTACTATTTATATATACATAAATGTAAATCTATGTAAGTTTAATATATTTATTGATTGTTCGACTGCGAAGAAGCCCAAAAAGGAGAGTTATGTTTTAATGCAAATGTATATATGTCCGTTCCTTTGTTCACTTGTAACTGTTAAACGTAATAAATGATACGCCGTTGGATTTGTCTGAATCGCGTAAGTGTTACTGGATATATTACTTTATTTTATGTAGTTATGTGTTTTGTTTTGTTTATAATTCACTTGTTTTACATTTTTTTTTAATTTTATCTTAATTAAATTACAGCTGCGAAGCCGTAAGTTAAATAAGATAAAATAGCTGTCGAAGCTTCCTGCCTACAAACAGGGTAAACAGAGCAAGCATTAAGGAACCGCTTTCCACATTTTCAGCAAAATTTTCGAAACATTGGGTGTTGAGTGGCATAACCTTTTTTAACACTAGGTTCCCACGCTTATCTTACTATAAGGAAAAATGTCTAAAGCCGCCTTCATTTAAACAAAACAATGTGAAATATTAGCTTCATATCTAAATTACAAGCTTGTTTCACAAGATTACGTGAAGTGGCATCCATCATACCATATTGAATCTTAGAAAGCCGCGAACATACAAATTAAGCGCTCCTATTAATATTGTATGCTGATATATTATTAAATTGCAAATATAAGTAGACTGACAATGTCTATTACAATATGATATTGTGTTCATATAGTGGAGTTAGTTACTGTTATTTTATATATTGTTAAATTTTTGGCAAAACTTAATTAATTATACCCATATTATATTATAATTACAATATAATTCAGATTTCGGCTTGTTGAGCTTGTTGCATCTTACAAAAAATTAAAACCGAGCAAGAGTAAGTCGATCTGAGGCACGACGTGTTCCGTATCCTTATCAATAAAAAAACAGAAATATCATCTGTGAAAATTTCAACAGTCTATCTATCACATTTCTTGAGCTACAGCTAGGTGACAAACGAACAGACAAACAGACAGACGGATGGATGGTCAGCAGTCTTAGTAATAGGATTTTAGCCTATGGGTATGGAACCCTAAAAATCAACACAAGTATTACATCTTTGCGGCTTGAAAGAGGTTTATTTTATAAATACACTAGCGGACGCGCGCAGCTTCGCTTGCTTATTTAGGGGTGAATTCTAATAAAACACGAAACATGTGTTCAATGAAAGATTTTTAAAAATCTAAATTTCAAATTTTATAAAAATCGGTGCCGATTTAAATTTTTTTCCATACAAACTTTGAACCCCTATTTCACCCCTTTAAGGTTAAAATTTTTCAAAATCCCTTCTTAGTGGATGTCCAGATTACTAAAGTAAACTTTTGTCCAAATTTAACGTTTCTACCATCAGCGGTTAAGGCTGTGCGTGCGTCTTACTTCAGTCAGTGAGGACAAGTCCTTTTATATATATAGATTAAACAATATACCTACTGCAATGAATCACGAACAAAAGAATATGCCATTTTTTCCTTAACCTAATGGAAGCTCTTGAAGAGACCTCTTAAGTCACATCTCTTATAAGGATATAAAAACAATGATCTCAAATTTATTTCATTCGACGTTAAGCTAAGAAATCCATTTAAACCGAGCCGTGGTATTTTTTTTTGCTTTTAAGTATTTTTTTAAATAATAGGTCGAGGCAGTCGAGGTACACCGGTACAGCATCTGAATGTAAACACGACGGTCGTAGGTTCTATTCCGAGCCGAGGTAAATAATTCTTTTCGTTCTTATGGCACATCTAATTATTTAAATCTCATCTTTATACTTCACATTAAAACACAATAGACTTAGAGCTAAAACACTTCGTTCTCTATTTTCCACACAATTTTCAAGAAAAAGATTCCGCTTTATATATCAGAGCAGGACAATGAAAATAATTTATTCCGTCGACTGGACTACGAACCTTCAATTAAATTTCAACCAAATAATTATATTATTTTATAATTATTCAAATATAATATTTTGAAGTATATTTCGATAACACACTTAATATTCCGAGCGGCGAACTTATTTTGTCGTTACCCTTCCAAATCAACAAGTTCACATTAATATTATGAAACAATTTATTTGCTTTACGTGTTTAGATTGCCAAATGTTTGGATAATTTTATAACTATGTATTTGACGATTGACATTATCTAATTTTCTTTGAAATTGATGTTATAAATCAAATGAGCTTTTAAAGCATATTAATCTACTAGCCGACCTGGGCGGCTTCGCCCGCTTGAACTATACTAATATTTATTAAATATATTGATGAAATTATTTTTAATTTAGGGGGTGAATTCTAAAAAACCGTGAAATTAAATATTTTAATCAGTCAGAATTTCAAATTTTATGAAAATCGGTGCCGATTTAAAAAAAAACACCCTATTTTCGAGATAATAAAGAAATGAAAATATTTTTTTCCCACAATTGAACACATAACCATCGTATTTACCGTCAAACACTCAGCCACTACGCCAGGACGGCCTCTACTCTTGTTCTCACAATAAATATTCTATATGTATTATTTACATATATCAGTTCCGATACTCGATACGAGAAATAAGTTGTACATAAAAAGTCATCGTATATCGACGTGACATCACGGAAAGCTATTGTAGCGACGCGACAAGGAAAATGCTTAGAACATAACCATGATCTCAATTTTTGTATTGGATTACAAATATATATATACGAGTACGTACTAGAGTCCCCAGCGCGGCTTCGCCAGCTTCTTTTTTATTTAATAAATTAAATCAGTTTCAAGCATGCAGCAGGTTATAGATAGGTTGTGGGTTCGATTCGATTCGATTCGAACTGAAATATTATTTTTATTTCTTTGCTCTGGCGTCTGGGCAAAGCGCGGCGTTGAGTTCTGCCACTTTACACGTAAAAATTAACCTCTAGGATTCGGCGGAAAGTGGGAGAGGAGTATCTTAACCCTAGGCTCTCTCTGCCTACCCTGCTACATGCGGGATACAGCGTGAAGGGAACTTCTTTTTAAAGAACCAATGATTTTTTATTCGTAAGATGTATAAACATTAAAATTATACACTAATTAGAAAACTTAAAACTCAAATAATATGTACTTACGAAAAGTTCTTTCAAATTTAGTAAAAAAGACTATATAATTAAAATTAACAATTTTCGAAATTATTTATCATTATCTGCTTCAGTTACAAGAGAAAACGCGGCGTTGAGTTTCACCATTAATGGTAGACTTAAGTCTAATATCTAGAAATTTAGGGAATGCATGGGAAATGGAATTTTTTTTCACCAGCATAAAATAAAAAAAAAACCACTAAAGCAGATAAAAAATATGCAAAAAAAAAGCATTTCCTTACATTTTCATTTTCCAATAAAACTAAAGCCGATATTCCATTCACAGCTCGCACTAGGTTAGTTCACGTAATATGAATATACAGGGGACCTAAGCTGCAGCTGCTCCGGGAAGCCCGTAGACGTGTGCTCATGTTTTATGCACGTCTTAAGGATATAGCTTGTTGTCGACTTCCATGGAGAAATGGAGATCGGATGCAATATGTCTCTAGATTGAGTGATTATGTCTATCTTAAAGTTGTTAATATGTCGTACTAAGAAGTCAAAAGGAAATGCGAAGAATGGAGTGCCTTAACACTAGGTTTCCTCTGCCCACCCTAGCTGAGAAGCTGACTATATATAGAACATAAGATTATTTAAATTTTATTTACTTTTTATTTCCATGAATACTGCATCAAATAAAACCTTTTTATCAGTGTACACATAATATGGCTTTTGCCAACACAATTTAAGATAAGTGCATGCCAAACCCTATCAGAATTGGCACAGGGATTAAATCTACTAAGGCTATAAAAAGCAACTATTTTTATAGTTAACATATAAAAAAAAGTAAGTATAAGTAAGTAAGTAAAATGCAGGAACAAAATTGTAAGGCACAATATTATCAGCTCATTTTTTGCCATTGTGTGATAAGATACAATGATTCACCGCCAGCTGATAAATCCAAAACCTGTTTCAGTATAAATCGTGATCGGCGTACAAAGTGAGGAAATATCCTGTTTTGTTTCGAAGATTTCAGTAAATATTATGTTATGAAAAAAAAGCTCTTTTTAAATTTATATAAAAGTCTTTTTTATACTTATTTTTAACATGTTTATAATACAATATTTTCATGAGAATCGAACCCATAACCATCCCGCTTACTACCAAAACCTCTGCACCACGATGACCTGAATATAAATAGAAATAACCATTCCACATCATATCATAGCGTTGTCACAGAGAAGAAAAGCGGTGAATTTATTCATAGTCTCGTTTTGTTCGTTATCCGTAAGGTGGAAATTGGGTGTCACTCGCTGCAGGATCGTTACGGACGCGGAAATCGGAACATCAATAGGTAGAGCTAAATGGTAATTTATCATACTGTGAAATTGCATTGTTGACTATTAAATAGTTTTTTTGTCAGCTTCACGCTGTATCCCGCAAATAGCAGGGTAGGCAATGGGAACCTAGTGTTGAGACACTCTGTTCCCCATTTTTTGGACACATTTTGATCGATTTTCATGGCCACATACATAAATTAAATATTAATTAACATTATTATACCCTAAATCTCGTGATCCACCATAATTCCTTTTAAAAGGTATTATCAGTAAAAAAAAGTTTGTTAAAATACTTAAAAAAGTATGAACACGAAAAAATCTCATTATTAAAATTTCATAACTTCTTAAGCCCATCCAGTGAGCGCACCTATTTAATTAAAACGAAGATTTACAAAATATCTCGCTAAGTAATAATTAATGCCTAATATTTCATCAGATCAGGTTGCGGATGTACGACAGATGTCCGGAGATTTAATTTGAAATTACATTTGTTCCGGTTACTTTCAAATTTGTTCAAGGATATTCTTTTGTTGGAAAAAATACCGAATTATAACAGACTTTAAAATTAATTAAGACAACGAATTATTATTTATTCATTCTGCATTATTTTGAATTACATAAAATTTGACTATTGCTTATTTTATATATTGTTGATGCCAAATGTAATTATTTTCATAAAAATAAATAGACAATGAATACAAACAAAATTAAAATCTTTCCTATTTTTCTAAAAGTATTCATCATCATCATCATCGTCATCAGCAACCATCTTTTGTCCACTGCTCGACATAGGCATTCCTCAATTCTCGCTACCCCACTCGATCCTCAGCTGCTATGTATATATAGCGGATGGGTCTAAAAGTATTAATATGTGAAAATTAGGATATTATACAAGCAAGAAAAAATATATACATAAATAAAAAAAACTCCATACAATAACGTTCATACATTAAAAGATAAATGACGTCATGAATAGTTGGTCCGATTAAAGTCGCCCACCGCAGGCTATTAGCGTGACACAAAGGCTGGCCGGATTTCAGAAGTGCCGGGGACCGTCACGGCTCGTTGGCTACTCTACTAGTAGGTTTACCTGCGGCAGTTTTCTTAAAAAACTTAAATGCAACGATTTTACTTTATAGTTAATGTAAACATAGTTTTTTTTTTAAATAATATTATAATTAATAAAAATATATATTATAATTATACCAGTATTTTCTGTGGGCTTCAATTCCGTGGTCAAATTGAAATAGCTAAGAGTTATATAGAAAACAGGACACAATCTAAATGCCTGAGGTAACTCTGAATGCAAATACAGTTTCATGGTGTTAAATTTATATTCCACAATTTAATGGTTGTCATTTGATCTTATAGATATACTAGTGGACCCGAGCGCGGCTACGCCCGCTTGAACTATACGAATATTTGTTAAATATATTTATGAAATTATTTTCAGTTTTCAATAGAGAGATGTGTCAAGCAAGCTTATTTTGGGCGACGTTTTCTAACAACAAACTTTGCAAATTGTGGCTTAGGTCGCACGGTCGCATAGCGATGGTTGTTATTAACATGGCGGAATAAATTGCATGTCAAATTATTAAGTATTTTAATATATTAGTATATATTGACAATATTATAAATATGAGAAACAAAAGTATCGTATGTTCTTCCCGAGACCCTCAAGTATCTCTATATGAGTATTTTATCACAATTGAATTAGCAGTTTGGCCCTGATTGCGTAAAAGACAGACAGACAGAGTTACTTTCGAATTTATAATATAGGTTAGGATAATTTAAATTTAAAATTTTCTACAATTCTAAATCTTCCAAATTTTCATAATTACATTTCACAAAACGAAAATACTTTATCATACGCAACCTTCATAGTAATAGTAGAAATTTGTATAGTAAGTTATGTTTGATCGTTCACCTCCCTTACATCAATCTCTATTCTAAGAGAGCTCGTCTTATATAAGTTGAACTTTCTTTTATTACTTTAGTGCATATAGATTTGATATTCGATATCGTTTTGAAACATCTGTTACTCGAACCCTCTTGCCCTTAATTAATATCAAAGTAGGCTCAAGATTTAATGTAAGATCTTAAAATCACATGGATTTAAACTAAATAGTATTTTCTTATGAAAGAGTATTATTATTTTTTATTTAAATTATGTTACTGTTACTAAAAAAAAGATAAATAAATAGGTTTCTGAAAAAAGATAAATATACAACGATAGTCTAACTTTTATGAGAAATTACGACCATTTTTATTAAAAAATTTAACAGGAAGTATTTAATAAAATTTCAATCAACAAAACAAATATTACCTATTACAATAACAAGAACGTATAGCTCTACGAAAAGTTTAAATTAGTAGAATTTTCATTAAACTTGTGAAAATTCATTGTTCATTAAATATATAGAGATGTTTGGACGGAAACACGACGTCTTACAACTAAAGTTGCTTCGCTTCAATTTTAATGAGAATCTTTGAACACAAGGTAAGGAGTTGTATTTCCTTTGTCAAGGTCCACTAATTAACACTACCGGCCGATACTTTATAAAATATTTGTTATATGAAACTTTTGAAGCTTAAAAACGTTACTCTTGTATTTATTGTAGTGGAATATTGTAAACTGTATCTCGGATGTGGCAGGGAAAGCAAAGGGAACCTGGGGCTCAACACGTAATGCCCCAAGAATTCGGCTAAATGTAAAGTAAAGTGTGTTCCCTACGCTTCAGTTGTTAAGACGCTTCAGTTCTCTATTTTCCGCCTAATTCTTGGAGCATTGGAGTTTGGAGGGCTTGGAGTTGTGGAACTCGACGCCGCCATTTTTACCTCTACGAGAGCGGGGAAATAAAAAATATTAAATATTTAATTTTCCCGAGTGGGAATCGCTAGTGCCGCTGTACCACGACGGCCAAATAAATAATAATTTAAATATAATCCAACTAAGAAACGAACCAAGAACCATCATTTTTATCACCATGTGATGATGGTTATGGAAGACTGCTAATATTTAATAACTATTCAAAAAATCTCATTAGCACCAACCAACACGTTACGTCACGTCGTTTACACTACACTAATTACAAATATGTCCTCGTTCTCGTTGCCTCCGTATAACGTCACAGTCCTCGGTGCAAATTGGATACCAAAAATCTAATACGATTCTCTTAACAAATATAATATAATATAATAAAATATATTTCCCAATGAAAATGCCTTAATGTCAAAAGTTATTTCCCACGTGACTTTCAAGCAGGATTCTAATAATTGAATTGTATCTAAAGAAAAGTGTTTTTTTTCTTTTTGTGTGAGTTTCTGTACAAATTGTTAAAAGCTTTCGAGTTTTTGCTTTTATTGGATATTAATTATTAAATTTAAATTATAAATTAAACACAAATAGCCCAAATATTAATTAAAACAAGTAGAAGAATACTTTTGACCTATACTTACATAAACATTCGTACAAATGTTATTTATTTAGGATGAATGGAAAGAAAAGTTACTCTATTTCTCTAACATAACTATAGCCTAAGATTTTGCTGCAAAAATCAGTAGGTATCAGTTTTTTTAATGAAATTTATTTTAATAAGTGATGGTAGAATATGATAGTAGAATAGAGTATACAATAACTTTTAATTAAGTTTATGGTAAATAGTTTTTGTTAATGAATTGTAAGAACATGTTTTTAGTGAACCCAACAGCATTTGGAAGAGATGATGAATGATGTAGGGATCTCAAAAAATAATGATTTTTTATCGTTTATTTATAATATATAACTATAGTGTAATATAGTCAAAGTCAACAATATTAATTGGATCTCGTATAGATTATGAAGATAGTTCTCGATAGCACTATAGAGTAGAAATTAGGCCAAAAGAGTAAACTAATTTGATAAAAATATTGCTCACCAAATTACTACTGGCTATTTTTTAAACGTAAACTTGACAACCACATATGAATATACAAAGAAACATTTCGTAGGCGTCAGCTGCTGGCGTGGATTTTGAGGATTCCAACTCATGTTTTATTTAAGGCTAAGGCAGTTCAGCTACTTGTATGGAAATCAACTGCAACTATCAACACAGGGCCGACTCCTTTGAAACCGTTTACATATAAATCTATGTGATCTATATATATATGACACTAATAGTGCAGTGTTAAGAGCTGTAGGTTCGATATCATTTGAAATAATTTTCATTTTTTTAATTGATCTTTTACAATATTTTTGAAATAAGCGATAAAGTAACTAGTTTACTTTACCGCTTATTGCTTAGTCATACATGATAGAGATATATATTCCCTAAAAGTAAAACTTTATTTCTCAGTGGCACATCAAAATAAAATTCAGTGTACCTCAAAGGAGCCACCTACACAGTCCGTTACGTAGGGTAGTTAAAAGAAACTTCAAAAGGAAAGAGACGTTTCAACAATTTTACAATTTCAAGTATTTCTTTGTGTCGAAATTGTTATTAATTAACCTCGCTCTCTTCATTTCTAGTTCTTTAAAATAAGGTCAAGCTAAATTAAGGATAAAGATTATGACTGGGCAAAGATTTCTTAAGTTTTTACTTAAATTTAAAGAACGTTGTTGAAAGAGAGTATAAAAGTTATTGTGGTATTATAATGAAGATTTCTTTCGTTTATAAGTATACTAACTTTGTACATAAATTAAATTTCAATTGAAGTTATGATTTCACATTATCTTACTATAAATACGAGGGATGTGGGTTCGATTCCCATTCAAGGGAATAATTTATTTTTATTTCCTCGCTCATGTAACAAGACAAAGCCTGGCGTTAACTTCTGCCACTAAGCCAATGTCTCCAAAATTGGACTGCCTTTTATTAGATATCTAACAAAAATAATGTGAAATATAACTCAATATAAACATATGTTTAGAAATTAACATAATATTTTCTTCTCATTATAGTTTCAAAAATTCTTTTGTCAAATATTTTGCCAAGACCCGTTTTAATATTAATTTACGATATTAGAAACCCTAAACCTAAAGCTATCGTTGATTTTCCTTAAATAAACTTTTATTTCATCTAATTTTGTGGTCTCGTTTCGCTCGTATTTCTGCTCTAATATTAATTAAAGGCGAGTAGGATCAAGTAACAGATGTTCTAAAGTGTTTATCGATTATTATTATATTCAACACGCGTCTGTAAAGCATAAAGATTCTCTAGAATTTGTAGAAAATACTAGTTTTTTCTTTATAATATTAGATATAATATTTAAAGGTTAATGACAACTTTTATTTTTAAGTAAATATATTTTTTTAAGTTATTTGTATAAATGTAACTTTTAAAAAAAGTAAGAATAATTAGCTTAATTGTATCAAAATTTTGATACAGAACAAAGGATATCTGAGAATCAGCAGAGCTGCTATTTCTGTTATGTTAAAAAATATAATAATTTTAGCTTTTAAAATGTTCAGTCCATTTATATATTTTTTTGATATGTAATATCACATCAAATAAAATAGTGTTATAATATTTGAATCCGAATGGAAAGTCAAGAACAGAGTGTCTTGACATTAACACTATTACCCTGCTAAGCAGAATGCAGTGCGAAACTGAAAAAAAAAATTATAAATATTTAAAATTAAATTTAAAACATGTGAGTTCTAGAAATCATTAAAAATGAAAAAAAAAACCTGTACACATTTGTGTATAGACCTTGACCTGGATATGACTGTAATAATGTATAAAGGAAAGTATGCCCCGAAGCGGTGACAACGATATATAAATGCCTATAATGAATATTGTTGATATCACCTGCCCTCCACAAGGAAAAGATTTGTGTAAATATTGTGTGGGATTGCATCAAACGGTTGAATAACCTACAAAATTGGGAAAAAATGTATATTCTATAACACGATGAGAGGAAAATATATATGAATGAATTTGTGAATTCAAATTCTATATATAGTTTACACGTGGGTATTTACATGGTTTAACTTAGCCAGCTAGCTTAATAAAATGCGAAAATTGCCTGCTATTTATCATAAAATATCGCTAAATCTATACTTATAATAAAACTGTATCGGTTTCTGTACATTGAAAATATATAAGAGAAAGTTTTATTGGTGGTATTTAAAAACGGAATAGTTTTTTTTTGTATTTGTCTGTGCACTTTACGTCTCTTGTTAACGCTAATCTCAAAATGGGCAAAACCGATTTAGTTGTCATTTTTACTATTAAACCAGTTAAACTTCTTTGATATTTATTGCTTATTCTATTGAATATTGTTTTTAAAATGATATTATCATAAGAAAATAAGTGACTGACTAGAGCAAAGCCACGAGCGGGTCGCTAATGTATATAAATATAATGAAAATTTTCTTTCTTGACACGTAGTTCGTGACTCGACTAATTCTTTTTTTTTTTGTTTTTTAAATCTATTAGATTTCCATCTTCCTCCTGGCATTAAATGTCAAAATATTTAAGTATGTTTAATAATCGAATTAAACGGAAAATTTAACAGACAATATTAAATATAGTAGACATCTATTATTTATAGACATTTTAATATGAAAAACCTTGTTTCATTTCTAGCAAGCCCGAAAGAGGAGTCAAAAAAGTCAATTTCGGATACTCCTTTTATGTCTTTAATATTACAATGAACGAGTTAAGCCTGAAAAGACAAAATTGAATAGGGAATTATTCTCGCAACGCAATAATAAAAGTAACAGAATTGCCTCTTATATCTAATGAAATATGCGAACATCTGTTTCACATCTGCGTGATGCCCTTAGCTTTAGAGTTAGGTATTAATTAAGATATATTAATATTGGAGTAGACCGTTTCAAATAAAAATGATATATTTTTTGTTCCAAACGGCCGGTACGGTACGGCTTGTACATATTATGTTTACATCAAAGAGCATATTTTTTTAGAAATCGCTCTTTTTCCTGCATAAATATAATCTAAAACACAAATATAACACAAATAAATCTAAAACAAGATACACCGTTCATTCATTTATTTTTATTTGACCTGGGAACGTAACTCCGTTCCCATTAAAACACTTGCGTTCCCCACTTTCCGCCGAATTCTGGTGGCATTTTATGTTAAGTGGCGCCGTCGAACTACGCCGTGTGCTCGTTACCAGAAAATGAAAATATTAAAAATTTCATTCCCTCGAGTGGGAATCAAACTCACAACCGTCACGTTTACTGTCACACGCAAGTGCCACGGCTCCGACAAAAAATGTTTTCATACATGAATTTTTATTGGTAAGAATTTACATTTTTCAATTACTTTCTTCTACTTTACTCAATTTAAACTTTTTCATTTCAATAATAATATATGGTTTTAAAAAAATATATTTTATACAGTTTCCAAAAAATCCAATTTTTCGGTAAAAAAATATTCATATGCGTTTAATATACATGTATTTATATCTCTGTATGCTTTTGACAAATGCTTGAATCTGCTATCCAATTTACAAGTCAGGATGTTTACAATCTCTCATAGCAGTCTGTGCATAATTAGAAACGTTTATTACTTGGTTATGTCTGTCTGTGTTTGTGTATATAAAATATTTAATAATATAACAGTGTAAGATTAGCTTTTAATAAGTATAGCAGCACCTCAGAAGCAAAGTGGGGCGTTTAGTTCCGCCATACAACACGAAATGCATCCAGAATTTGGCAGAAAACCGGGAACGAAAGTTTTTTTTTTTTTGATGAGAACAGAGTGTCGTAATATTAGGTTAGCCTAGGATACATCATGAAACTGAAAAAAAAAATATAATCATTTATTAAATGATTTCCCTACGAAATATATTATCGACATGGCACGCCTCCTAAAACACATCAACACATGTTTCGACCAACAATGGCTGGGGCAACAATGTGGGGGCACGAAGTGTCAGCTGCACCAAAATATGGACGTCTCGTGTTTTCCGTCCGGTCACGGTACGGCTCGTTGCTTACGAAGAAGATTCAGTATTCATTGTTCATAGTAACGTCAGGCTTCGTAATAGATTACAGCGAAATTGAGTACGGCATATATGTATATCAACTGACTTGTAGGGTATACAATAAGGTTTTCATTCTATTTTTTGAATAGTAGGTGGAGAGAATAGAGTGTTTACTTTTAGTCTAAAGTAAATTATTTAGTTTTTTTGAGTCAGTATACTTGAAGATCTTTTTTTTTCTGGCCTGCATTCGCTGCCGTGTAAAAGAACTGGTCCAGGCTGTTGTTTTATTTTCTTTTATTTTCTTTTATTTTCTATTTTGAATTGAATTGAATTCTTGATATATAGAATTTTCTATTTTAAGAAATCTAATAGGACTCCAACCCACTATGCAATAACACTTCATACCAAGTAAAGAGTATAGGTTTCATATTACCCATTTATTTGCCGTTACTCTTTCCAGTCAATATTTGTCATCTACGAACCTGACTCAATAATGGCAGAAATATCCCGCTCACATTTATACAGTGCGTGTTGGAGCGCGAGATCAAATACGAAATACTCGTGATGAAAGAAGAGGGTAGTCCATACATACGAGTACGTCTTACAAACGTTTCTACTGTAATTTATATGAATAAGTTATAGTAAGTAATAAGAAACTTTGATATAGCATATTTATAATTTACCTGCCTACCTACCTGAACTATACTAATATTTATTAAATATATTTAATTTTCAGTTTTCAATAATATTAGTCAAATCAAAATCAATCAAAAAGGATAATAACAAGCTAAGTAATAATAAGAAAACACAGCATCACCAAAAACAATATAATGAGGTCATTTAAAATGAAATAAAATAAAAAAAACGTATAAAATAAAATAATTTCCATAATACTTTTATTCAGTTTTTAATCAAAACCGCTTCATGTCTGGCAGTGATTGCTCAGCATATTAATACTGGCAGAGCTGAACCAACGAAATTTCCAATAAAAACAATATTTCATTTAACAGATTCCACCATTATTGCAATGGTATGAAAATTACAGGCAGCTTTAATTCACCCTACAAATCATATTATATGGAAAGTTTATCGGTATATAGTTATTTCATATGTGAGGCCTGTCATGTCGTAGGGGCACAAAGTGTAACTGCAAACGAGTTCGATTCCCACTCGAGGAAATTAAATATGTAATATTTTCATTTATTCGCAGTGGTGTCGAGGAAAAGCGCGGCGTTAGGTTCCTCCCAGTGCCTCCAGAATTTGATGAAATATGGGGAACGCAGTGTCTCAATACTAGGTTCCCTCTACCTACCCAGCTGTGTGCGGGAAACAGCGTAAAACTGTTTTTTTTTTTTTTAATTTTCATTTGCCGGGTCGAGCTCCGTAAATAAGTCGCGTTACTGATACATAATTATGCAGTAACAGCCAGCATGGATACTGCAATTACTGATTCTATAATTACGCAGGGCGATTACTATTGAAATCTGTGCAGTATTATTGGCGGAATCATCGTCGTTTTAATCTTATATGGTCGTTGCGCAAAGGTTTATTTTAACGTAATGAAATATACTTTTTTTTTTAAATATATTCTTCTTTTAACTGCTAACGAGGCAGAAAGTGGGAAGCGGAAGTATCTTAATGGGAACGGAGTGCTTTAACACTAGTTTCCCAGTTCCTTCTGCCCTTCCTACAGCTAACAGCCACCGCGGAATTTCAACCCAAATCCGTTGCATAAATGAATTCACAGCATTCAAAACATATTTTCAAAACTAAAATATTTCATCAACAATTCTTAATAATACAATTTATTGAGTTTTCAAGTAATGCTCTATTATGACATATTTCAAGCACCACGTACACCGTACCTACGTGATGTCATTTATATTGAGTAGGTGGCACTCGTATGACGGCTTGAGAACACTCAACTAAAGACCTGATCGACAATAATTGTCGCAAATATATATGAGTGGCACTCGATGAAACGTTATGTTACTCTCAAAGAAATAAATGGACAGTAAATTTTCATTATGCCGAAATATTTCTCAATTTATATTTATTTAATAAGGTATTCATTAATTGGTACAATGAAAATAGCTTAAAACAAACATAATTGAAATTATTTTTGTCGATAAACTTATAAGTGTAAGACGTTTGAAAACATGTCTTCATGTATTTTTACTATACATACATGTGCTTATATACAGAGTGTCCCAGAATAGAAAATAGAAAAGATCAATATAATATGAAAAATACATGACAAAGATTGTTTTTCATATTTTTCTTATAACTGGCACGATTTGGTCTATCACCCATTTTCGGGATATCGCTGATTTTTGGGACAGCCTGTATACAACTAAAACATTTTATGTTTTAAACTTTTCAGCTTACGAATATGACGTAATGTAAAATAATGAGCAAATTGTCATCTTCTATACGATTTCAACATTGGCTACTTTTTAAATTACTTTTAAATTTAATCATTACATTTTTCTTGCAAAAGAATCAATTAAACATTAGAAACAAACTTCGTGCCATCGTAGCGCAAGGGGATGCCCCATCCAAAGAAATTAATTATATTCATTATCTCGCCCGTAATTTTTTTTAATACGAATACGGGACGTCTTGAAAGAAGTGGTTTCTGCTCTGATATGCGGGATAAAGCGTGATAAATCGAAGCTGAAAATTTTAAAAAAAGTTCTGAAATAGTATAACTTAGAATAGATGTTTGCTATTATGAGATACGCTATCACCATATCGTCCCTTAGAGAATACGTTCCGTTCTTAAAGACGTCCCGAGTAAAGCGGTTTACATTTTTCTCCTAGTAAAATGTGAGGACGAATTTATCGCTTTAAATTTTATTACAAGAGCGAATGTAAAATGTTTAATAACGTTAAAGAGAGAGAAAGAGATTTTTTTATGTATTTTTTTTTATTTCAAAATATAATACAATTTACGCAAGTCTTTATGGTGTGAAATAAAATAAAAGATTTAACCTCACCGTGCCATAATTGAACGTTGTTCGATTTTGAGCTCTATTGAAATGTTTAGTTCGAAGTAGAGGAATATTTTGTATACTTTTTTTTTTGGACAGCTACAGCTTAATTTTTTGTAACCAAAGAGGAATGTAGGGATCCTCTCTTAAAATCAAAATAAAAAAAATATGAATTCTACTAGGTCTTTACAAAAACTCTTGAATCGTCAAGTTACATAGAAATGTCTAACTTAATGAAACTTAACTTAATTCTCAAATATTTTATAGGGATTCTATACCGTACTATTACTTTCGATGCCTTGCTTTTGCATTTACATATTAGTCAATCATTAATGGAAGAGTTCTGCGTAAAGAAAAAAATTGACTTCATGTACATTAATAAGCAGAAGGAACCTAGGAACTTAGTGTTAAGACACTCCACTCTCATTATGTCTGGATTCTGGAAGCAGTCCGTGTTTTGTCCGCTTTGCCTCATTGCAAGAACAAAGAAATGAAAATATTAAATATTTAATTTCCTCGAGTGGGAATTGAACCCACGATCTCTAGTGCTTATAGTCACACGCCTGTGCTACTGTGCCACGGCCTGGTAGTCTGAATAAAAACTATTATAGGATCATTTAAATGGGTCGAGTCGAATCGAGTCAAGATACTCGAGCTCTCCGTTCTATACGCGTGCATTCAACGTAGAGAGACTACAAAAGCGGTTGCAAATTTAATTAGAAATACACACAGAATTCAATAGCTAGCAAAAATAAATAGTAAAACCTGATAGTAAGGTAAAAAAAAACTTTTATATAAAAAAATAAAGATGAAAAATATGAATATACGTCGTCATACGTATATTTTGTGTATTCCATGTACGGAACGGAGTTTTCAATTTATCTTTTCATTTAACACACTGTAATTCCTAGGCCATACAGTTAGGTCACAAGTTAGGTTGAAATGTTGACCTAGTTGCGAGACATCGATAAAAGCCTCTTTCTATTGAAAATAGGTAACCTAGGCTCCCTGTGACCGAGTCTCTTTTGAAATGGAAAATGTTGTTGAACTAAAGTTTTAATTTAAATTACCTCATCGGTATTAGAATATTCAGGACTTATAAATAGTGAATCGATTATTATTTATGGTTTATGAATATAAATTTTAAACATTTTATCATAATGCATTCTGATTTTAGTTTAGTGCGAGGATTGTGAGTTCAATTCCACTAAGAATAATCTATATGTTTCACTTATTTTTACTTTGCCAGTAGTATATAAATTACGGCTTCCAAAACATGCTATATAATGCATAGCCTAAAGATTCATTGCTAGGTTCTAGTTTTTATGAAGATTGGATACAAAAAAAAACTTTTCATAAGATCCTCATGGCGCAATGGCACAAGAGGTTGTAGGTTAAAAATGTAATTTTGGGCGTTAAGTCCCGTCACTCAGCACGCAATGCCTCCAGAATTCAGCGGAAAGTGGAGAACAAAAGTATCTTAATGGGAACGAAGTATCTTAACACTGTCGATTCCCTCTGCCTTCCCATCTATGTGCAGGATACAGCGTGATTCATAAAAAATATTATAAATTTGCTGAATGATTGAAAACAAAACAGTTTTATTTTTGGAATACTTATTTTATTTTTGTAAGTAATTTATTGGAAACTGTGTTTAAATGTTTTTTTAGGATATCATATTTCAAAACATCACATAGGCGTGTTTTGGGTTCAAATGAAATAATATTTTTCCGGATAGCGACCGTTCGTGCAATGTCAACACGCGGTGTTAGATAACCACCTAACAAAATACATCTATATTAATGTGAAGTAAAAAGTGTTACTAAACTCACTCTATCTAATCTAAACAATCAAATTCAAAAAGATCTTTATTTAAATATACTTTTACAAACATTTTTTTAATATAGACCCCTTAATAGATTATATTTAATGAATAAAGCTGTAATTCGGCAGACATGTTCCATGCAAAATTCTGCATCTACGATACGGTAGGATAGGAAGTGTACAGGAGCGTTAGTAGAAGATTTTTTCAAAATTCCTTCAGAAATGAGAAAAATAAATCAGATTTTATTATCAAAAATACGAAATATAGAAATGGAAACAGCACAATAAAGAAGGTTAACGTCCACGAATAAAATGAAAATGGAAAGTCTAAACACTCGGTTTTCTCTATCTATCCTGGTATATGAGAAACGTAGCATGAATCTAAAACCATATCCTATCACGTTAACCTAACGCAAATGTAATATTCGTCAGTACCACATGAGCTCAATCTCATATGTGTACTAAAAATTTCCTTTAACTCTGCCATTATACGTGTTAAGAGGTGTTTTAAACGCCTCCCGCAAACATGAGAGGGCTATGACGGTAACTCTTCCCTGAATTACCCTATTAATGGGTAGTTACGTGGTACAGGTAATTTTGCGTCTGGGAGGGTCGTATGGCTACTCTACTTGGGTGTAGTGTAAAATGAAGCTTTAGCTAATAGGGTACTTGTCATATGTTTAGAAATAATTTAATGTAGTTTTATTATAATTTTCTATAAAAATGAGGCAGATATGAATGTAAAGCGACGGTTGTGGGTTCGATCCCCACTCCTTTAATTTCATTCATTTATTTGCTCTGTCACCAAGACATTGCGGGTTGAGTTCCGCCACTCAACCCGCAATGTCTTGACGAATTGGGTGGAAAGTGGGAGATGGCGGGTCTTAACGTTTTACCTACCCTGCTGTGTGTGTGTCTTGCCTCGACACGAGAGAGAAAAAATGAAAATATTAAATATTTCATTTTCGCGAGCGGGAATCGAATCCACGACTTATCACGTTTACAATCATACGCTTGCACTACAACTGACCTCATAATCGGTATATAAATAATTTTCAAACAATATATTTTTTTAATATAATTTAAAAAGTCTAGAGGTTACTTCTAAAATAATAGGAAAATTCAAACTAAATAACTCCACTATAACCTATAATAAAGAAACTGATAGCGTAATCGCTTGTCAATCCTATGGGCTTGATAGAAGACAAGTCAGAATATTACCTAATATAAATGCAAAGTGCATGGCCATACTATGTTGTTTATAGTATGCAATTCTACGTAATATACTGTTTATATCTTTATAGTAGCTTGCCAATATCTTTTTTATCTATATGTTTTTGTCTTATTTATTTCAGATATTTGAGATCACTATGATTTTAGTGACTAATTCGACACTTTACCAACCTCTTGCCACCTCTTGCTAGAAGTGGTGAGTTTTTTGGAGTGGTCGGTCGTGATGCAGCGGTACAGCGTGTACTTGTGAACTCGATGGTTGTAGAGAGGTTAAATGGCATTAAGTTCTTCAACTCAACACGAAATATCTCAAAAACAAGGTTGCAAGTGCGGCGGTGTAGATATGGCACACACTGGATTCCCTCTGCCTACCCTATATGAAGTACAGCTTGGGCTCCAAGAAGCAAGAGACAAAAATATGTTATTTCTTAACTGTTTATTGTGTATTTTAGATATATTAAAGATATTTATGCATTTTCTCTTAATTTTTAGTTCAAAATTATAGTTATAAATTTTGTAGATACAAAATTACAATCTTACGAGACGCCAAAGCGACTAGGGAAGCTTACAATTGTGTCAAGCAAGAATAAAGTTACAAAAGAGACGTTAAGAGAATTTAAACATTTAAATAATAAAAAGAAGTTATTTTAGTAAATGGCGCCTATTAAAAAAGCCTTAAAAGAGTAATTCATGAAACTCAAATAGGTATTATACGAAGATTTTACTTGAAGAATGTTCTTGTTAACTTAAATAAGTTAAGTTGCTTGAAAGTAATGATTAGTATGTAATATAATAATTATTTTTTAGTTTTACGCCATATCCTGTACATAGGAGGGAAGGCAGAAGGAACCTGGGAAACTAGACATTTAGACATTTTCTTTCTGGAGACATTGCGTGTTAAGTGTCGAAAGATAATTGAATCTGTGCATAACATAAAAAAATTATGCTCAGTGAAGGTATTTGGAGAGAATTCTTCAAACCATATATTTTTTTTAATTTGTGTTTTAGATACATTAGTAATTCAAAATCTCAGCTAAGACAACAAGGGAAAAGTAAAGCATGAATCTACAATTAAAAATAATTTAATATAATACATTTAAAACGTAAAATGCTCACTTAAATAAACAAATTCCTCATCCAGTCCAATCCAATTTCCCAGATAACATATAAAGTAAACAAAAGTTCAAAAATCAAAGTTCGATAGCACTTCGGTATTCTGGCGCTCGTCTGCTCTTAGTTTATCTTAGTGTATTCAATGCGTTCTTTGCTCTAAGATCGATTGTAACATTAAATTGAACACCTAAGCTTAACAGTCGAATACTTTTACTGATTATATTTATATAGAGAACTTTCAAAGCTTAAGCTTATCTTTTAAATTGAGTATTGCTACCAATATCTTTATATCAAAGATGTGAAATAACTCCCATATATTTAGTAAATTACTTTATAAGCTTTGTAGTATTTGAAAATAAAAATATTTTCAAGTTTAATATAAACAGAAAATGGCACCATGTATCAATATTAAATCTATACTAATATAATAAAGCGGAAGAGTTTGTTTGTTTGTTTGTTTGTTTCTTTGAACGCTAAGATCTCTGGATCTACTGGTCCGATTTACTTTGTTTTTGTTCTGTATGAAAGCTGCATTCTTCAGAAGTGCTATAGGCTATATAACATTACATTACACATATATACTAATAAATTAAAATACTTTCTAATTTGACATGCAATTTATTCTGCCAAGGTGCAATTTATTCTACAATAACAACCGTCGTTGCTAAGCAACGGTTTGCAAAGTTTCTTTGTTGTTTTAAGAAAACGTCACCGAAAATGAACTTATATTTTGATATTTATCCTTATAAAAATAAATATATTATATAATATTTAATAAATATTTTTCTTATAGTTCAAGCAGGCGTAGCCGCGTCCGGGTCCACTAGTTATATATACATAGAAGTTTGCACGATACAATTTGAAAGTGGAATAAAAACAGTTACATATATCATTTTTTTAGTTAGTTCACATAACTCTTACTCATACCAATGTTTTAAAAAACCAATTACATCATAAATAAAATGTATTTTTTATATTTTACTAAAAGAAACAGTATAGTACACACGCAAAAGTGACACAGATAGCGCCTGACTGTCAGTCAGCGCACTGGTTGTAGGTACGATTTCAATTATCGAAATAGTTAAATAAAATTGCCACGTTGCGGTAGACATTGCGTTGACAGTGCGGCGTTAAGTGCCGCAACAAAACATGCAATGTCTCGAAAATAAGAGCGGAATGTGAGAGATGGAGTATTTTAAAACTAACTTCCCTCTATTATAAAAAAAGCGCTAAGCTACAAAAATACAGTACACAAAGCGATTAAAACAGTATATTTTTTTCATAGTTTTACCAACAAACCCCGTTCACATTAACCTAATCTTCGAATGCAAATTAACTTTCTTATATATAAAAATAAATATTTTCTTTAATATTAACGCAACTTTTGTACGGCTTAATTAACTCGGCTGATTACGAACCAGGATTACACCGCCGTTGCAAGTATTCATAACGCTACGAACGAATTTAATGAGCGTTATCTCACAATTTATGGGCTGCAGTACTGAGAATTTAGCGACCATACCTTTTCTTTATATAAAACATTACCTTTAATATTATTTAGAGCCTTCATTCGCAAAGAGTAATCATTCTAATATACAAATTTGTACATTAGTTACAATTATTCTTTTTCTGGCACTCGAGGGAATATGGAGAAATCTATTTCTCCATAGTCTCCTGCGGATTCCTTGCGAAACCCTTAGTCAAATATAATGAAACTAAGCCGTTGTATAAGAAATATGAAAAAAAAAATCAGCTTCACATCGTATCCCGCATATAGCAAGGTAGGTCGAGGGAAACTAATGTTAAAATACTCCGTTTCCCTTTCTAATTTTCGAGAGATCCCTCTAAATTCTGAACACCTAAGGTAACTTTGACTCTGATTCATGTAGTGGCGTATGGCTATCTTCCTTAATAAATTCACTCACCTAAATAAAAAGAATATATTAATTAAAATGATTAACAATTAAAAATCTAATGAAATTAGATTAAAAAGTAGGTTAGAAAAATATGCCACCTATAGAAAATGAAAAGCTTCCCAAAGCTATCTAAAGCTAGCCAAAGTTTCACAGATGGCATAACTGGTGAACTGAAACCACTGCTGTTTACTGCAAAACTTGCACACAATACAATAGAATAGATATAGATTGTAGAATAAAGTAAAAATGGCATAGTGCAAATCCAGCCAAATAAGAAACATTGCATGTTATATTGCTGAGTTAAACGGTGAAATCTATTTCAGCGTTTAACCCTGCTAAATGTGGAATTCAGCGCAGATTTTTTTAAAACTATCAATGGGAAGTAAGTATTATTATTATTTAATTATTGTTACTGACATATATAAATAATATTATAAAGTTCTTCGTATTTTTGTTTCTATTCGCTTACATATAATATGAGACGACTATGTAGCATTTTGGCTTCCAGTTTCGAAATTTCTAGTCCCACCTAATGCCACATGTCGATAAAGTTTTGTATAATATATTAGCACTGAGAGCGTACACCTTTGCCAGAGATACTAAAATATGGTAGACTAGCTTTCCGCCCTATATTTGTCTGGGTTTTTATACGATTGTCATAGATTCTTGTTGATTCAATAGTATGATATATTTTTTTGGTTTTAATAAATAAAAATTGAATGAAATGATTTTTTTTTGCAAATAATCTTTAATCTTATCGCTGGTGAGGGAGCCACAAAATTTTATATCAAGATTTGAAAACAGTGTAATTTTGTACAAAACCACAAAAACAGTGTTATTTTTTTAGCTTCACATATCCCGTTCATAGCAGAAGAAACCTGGGAAGATAGTCCGTTCAAATGTCGAGGAAATTAAAATATTAAATATTTCATTTCTTCAAGTGGAAATCGAACATGGCACACCAGTGCCCCTGCGCCACAACCATCTTAAAATTAGTATTTCAACAATTTAACCAGGAAAATACATTAAAAAAAAACAAAAAAAAATCAAATATTGATTACCAACTTGGAAATTAAAATATTTCCATTCATCAATTCCAGAGCAGATCACCGATAGCTTTGTTTCCAAATTGCGAGCCAGTTTCCGTTTGCATTAAACAGAATACCTGATGCAACTATTAATTGCGAATAGTCGGGCGAGTTATTGTTGTTGGAATATAACTTTGTAAGTTTGTCATATTTGATGGCGGCCGCGGGAGGTGCAGTGCGCGTACTGCCGTTTAGTTATTTATGGTTGACATTTGCTATGTAATTGCTTAATAAAGCTTTATTTAATTTTATTTCTAGCTTCAGAGTAGGTAGAGGGAACCTGGGCGTCCATTGTAGAGACATTCCGTTCCTCATTTTCCGCAGCATTCTCAAGGCATTGCGTATTTAGTTGCCGAAATCAACGCTGCATTTGTCTAATAAATAAATAACAAAAATATATATAATTTAATTTCTTTTTAACCGACTTCTGTAAGAAAAGGAGGTTATCAATTCGACTGCATTTTTTTTAAGTAAATATTTTACACAAATTTTAAAAATCATTCTGTTCTCTGCATTAATTTTTATTTATAATGGCTACCAAAAATTTATACAATTATTACATGCGAATTTCTTTGATGCAGTCCTGAATGCTCAACCGTTTACAGGTGGGTCACATATTTTAAACTTTTAAATATTAAAAAAACCCCAAATAACATTTGATCCCACGACCATTGCGTTTATTCCGACTTCAGCGAAAACTTTATTATTAAAAGCATCCAAAAAGTTATAAGCTCACATAGTTTTTAACTATCTATACCATGCAGGTAGTGTTGCTAGGAGTTCGGAGAGATTGTGTCAATATTTTGAAAGTTTTAAAGTCAATAACAGGATTATACTGTTCAACCGAGCATAATATACGCTGGCTAGGGTTGTCAGAACTAATTGGTAAAACTTTTTTTATGTTATTTATACGTGTTATTATTTGTTATTAGTTTGTATTGTAAAATATTAGGTATTCTTAAATTTCTTAATTGAACAAATCGCGGCGTTGAGTTCTGTGACTTAGAATGTCTTGAAAATTGAAACTTAGAATGTAAAAAGACAAATTATTTTTAGGGTGCCCTACTTTTTAAAGAAAAAAGAAATCCTTTTAAGATCACAGCAACATAAAAATCCGAAATCTTTGTGGTTAAGTCCATAAAAAAAATAATGGCCTTGAAAGAGCAAGCAAGCAAAATTTCTTATTAAAGCTGCTAGTTCAAGTGAGGTATCAGAGAGGGTTCTGGGTAAGCTAAGCCTGAATTTTTGAAAAAGCTCGAGACCTGCAATTTTTGTACGGAACCGTGGGTGATCCCGACTCGCACTCGTTGTTTTAAGTTTAAAATTTACATCAATAAACTATACTTAATATTAAAACAAAAACTGAGTAATGAAACTGAAAAATACCGTACTTTAAACAGATCAACTTTCGTACTGACAAAAGGTGAAATTTTGAACTATAATCGATATTTAAGATACAAACACTGTCTTAAGCCCTCTACGCCCAACTTCCTCTGTCCGATATGAAACTTGCCCATACTTTAGACTATGTACTAAATGAAACTGACATTAGGATAGAATAATAAACCGACAAACTGTATATTGTATACATATTAGACTAAACTGTTAGGACATTACCGTGAAATTTATAGTTTACGCTTTTAAAAGTTTAAATCTACCTCATACATTTAAAGGATCCTGATATATGTATATGTCGGTATATGTATATGTAGGTAATGCACCCTTATTTTTCAACTTTACACTGTATGCTGTAGGGCAGGCAGAGGGAGCCTAGTGTTAAGATTCTCCGCTTTTCATTTTCTGCCGAATTTTGGATGTTGAGTGGAGGAACTCAACGCCGCGATTTGCTTCGAAATTAGAGCGAAAAAGTGAAAATATTAAATATTTCATTTCCGCGAGTGGGAATCGAACCCACAAACTAATAAACTATACTGCCCAAGAATTCTTTATGTAAATTGTTAACATGGATATTTCAATAAAAATTTGCCGTATTGGAAATGAGGATTGATTTTGATATACGAGATACGTAAAAGTGGTCACAAGTAATTGAGGAGTTCTTTCGACAGCAAACGGAAATGGCACAAAACAAATAACTGAACATAACATACAGTTATTTACCTCCTATCGTTTACAGAACTTAGAAAGTGGAAGCAGTACTAAGAGAGGATTCCCCTAACTTCCTTTAAGAACGAGAAAGAGGAAAAAGGGAATTTTACCCCTTAAAACAAACACAATTGCAGGCGAACTCTAGTTAAGTATGTAATAATAATTTATATACACAGCCAAAGTTTATCGTTACATAGCAACTATGGCATACCACGTAATACCAAAACTAAATTCTAAATAGTTACTGTATCCTATCAACATGTAGTGCAACTCGCAGCACTAACGTTTATGTAGCATAGTTAAGGAATGTTAAGCCAGTGCTTCCGTTAAGATTACGCTAGTGTTGGAATATGAGTGCTGTGTGATGATATGACGTCACAAGTTCTTAAAGAAGTTTGGGGTCGGGCATGTTTTCCTTAGTATCGATGCTAAGTGCAAGAGAGAAAATGGTGGGTTTGAATTTCATTTGGGTGTGTGAAAAGTGAAAAATGGCTTCCTCATTTTTACTTTTACTTACATTTTTTAAGTACTGCGTAGTTTTAATTAAGTATTGTAAATAAAAATATTTTTGTTTATTTTAGAAAAATGGAAGAGTAAAATAAACTGTCATGTTCAGGAATCAGGAATGTTTAAAACTCACTGGGTGCACTGAATCCTGACAGCCTGTCATGGGAGAACACAAATTCAGAATAAACTATATTTCAATTGTAAAATAATTAAGTGGAAATATTTAATTAATTGCATTTCGTTTGTCTGAATGTACAGGCCAGGAATAACAAATTTAGGTCATTTCTCTGACAGTTATGCAATTTAAATAGTATATCCATACAAAGTTAGTAGTAAGATATTTACGTTAGCCATTTTTCGCCAATTTTCGGCTGAATTCAACGCCGCGCTTTGCCTCAACACCAGAGCGAAGAAATTTAAATAAATATTCATTTTCTCGGGATCGAATCCACAACCATTGCATAACTACGCCAGAACGGCCTCACATAATGAATTGCATTAAATATTACATAGCATAATAATATAAACATATAATATAATATTTCAGAATTAACTCCCTTGACATACGAGATGATATCATTCATCAAGCGTGTATTACAAGAGCGTAGCTATTAATTATAACGAGTAAATTAAGCCGATTACGTTGAGTTTCATATGATTTGTTTGCATTACGCTACACTCCAAGTATGTAATATTGCGATTTACCTAATAGGGTTAAGATGGTATGAATCGACAAGTGCGCCTAAAATTGTTTATCTATGCTATACTAATATTAAACAGTTTTTGTTTGGATGAGCGCACAAATCTCGGGAACTACTTGATACTATTGGAAAAATGGTTTTTGTGTTGCATAGTTCTTATATGAAGGAAAGTTTATATTTTAATAAGGCTATATGTAATCATGTTAATTATTGATCATCGATATAATTGTAGTAGGTACTTACCGGCTCGCTGTAGAGTTGGCTTCTGCACTTTGAATTTGTCATAATTAAGTTAAATATAATTCTTATTTATTTTCACTTAGCACAGCACACGCACAGCCAAGATTGCACATAAAAGCTAATTACCAATATGAAAAAAAAATACAGTCGAATTGATAACCTCCTTTTCTTATAGAAGTCGGTTAAGAACATTTAGTAAACAACACTAGTAAAAAAACTCTTTGATTTTCACAATTATTACACATTTTAAATGAAGCTATTTAACTGGATTAATTGCGTATATTTAGTTTTATACATTTTTGGAAAACAACGTTTCTATCACTTTGCGGTAGTTCGTGCTCACGGATAGACTGAGGTGGCATTTGTCTGTCAGTTGACATAATATTTATATCAAACTACCGCCAACGATTTCTTTTTTGCGTCGCGTACTGCCCTGGATTCCTGCAGAATGAGCTGATAGTATGTTGCCCTCTGGTATGGTGGGTTTGAGACTTCAATAATTTTAAGAATGGGTCCCAGGTGGTAGAAATGTTTCAGCCGTCTTCTCTATTTAAATTAAGATTTTTTTGTATTTCAATAGCCTCGCGGATCATTATAGGATTTTTTTGTTTTCCTTGGTATTTTGGATTTAATATTATTATAATGTATTTGAACTTGAAAATAGATAATAAACAGTTTAAAATATCCTAATATTTTGAAAAGAATGCTGAAAGCAAGAATAACTGCTTTGTTTTATACATGTTCTTAATTTAACGCAGAAAGAACCTAGTGTAAACATATTCCGTTGTATATCCGTATTGCACGGCGGAAGTCAACGCCGTAGTTTGTCTTGCTAGAGCAGTAAGGTTAAAATAACTCACTTTGATTGGTGGGTTTCGAGCACAGAACTATCGCAATTAGACGCTACAGTCACTAACAGTCTCAATTAGATAAATACTATAAATAAATATTAACAACGATATTTTATAATTTAAATAGTTATTTGTTCAAATATAACCCGTCACGGATAAAATAGATAATATAAAAATAACTAAATCAATACATCAAAAAGGGCTAAAGTTCAACAAGCCAGTAGGTAACCAGTGAATTGTAAACTGTGTCATGAATGTTCTATTTGAGTACCATCTATACAATAATAATAGAAAAAAATATTTAAAATTAATATTTTAAGTTATATTTATTTGGATTATATTAATTAGAGAATTAGAATATGCATATAAAATCAATATTTTTACCATTATTTAAGTATTATTATAGCTAGATTGGTATTCACGAGTAATACGTGTATCGAAAATCACAGGATCGGTTCCCGCGGACTGTAAATGCACGCACTACCTCAAAAATTAAACGGGAAGTGGGGGACCACTTCCCACCCTCAAAACCTGCCAAATTTCAACTTTGTAAGTCTAGCAATTTTGTTTGCACGTTTGAGTTACTCAGTAAGTAATTTTATATATTCAGATATTTTTTTATTAGCTTCACGCACTATCCCGCAAATAGCAGGGTAGCAGGGTAGGAGCAGAGAGAACCTTTGAACCTATGGTTTATATCCTCCGTTCCCACAAGACGCTTCCGAGGTATGACAATGACGGTAATTTCTGCTGAATTCTGGAGACATTGCGTGATGAGTGGCGAAACTAAATTCACCGTTTTGCCTCCATATTGGCAAATAAATGTAAATATTAGATACATTTCTACTATTACAAATCAAACTTATAATTTGTCGCATTTGCCTTTTACTTGATTTTTCCCTTATGCTTGTGCCTTTACGACACGACTGACCTCAAAATTTATCTAACCATCTTTTTTTTAAGTTGGATAATATATACACAACAGTTTGTTGTATATTCTATAAAGCACTATATAACAATACCGTCGGCCAATAACAAACGATTCGCTTATAAATATTAATATATTAAAATTCGTTATATTATGCAGTCAAAGCTCGGGAACAACAAAATATTCCGCTGCTCACAATGATGGAGTGCTTAAAAATCGGGGCCATTGTAATTGTTGAGGTTTACTCGAAAAATATTTGTGGAATATAATGTTTTTTTTTTAATATAATAAATATTTATTAATTATGTGTTTTTTATCAATTGCAGTTTAGTGTGAATAGAATAAGCAAAACAGCATTCTTCCTATGTTCTGTGTTTCTGTCTTATCCTATCCTATCTCCACAAACGATAAGTGCCCCGCTGGTACATTTAGGTATGAAGTCAGGTACAGCCAAAGGCCTGAGGCCTGATGAGGCCGTCGTAGTGCAGCGGCAGATGGGCCTGACTGTAACGCGACGAGTGTGGGTTCAATCCCCACTCGAGGAAATGGAATATTCATTTACGTTTATATTTGCATTTCTTCGCTCTGGTGTCGAGGCAAAGCGCGGCGTTGAGTTCTGCCACTCAACACGCGAGCATGGCAATTACGGCAGAAAGTGGGTAACGGAGTGTCTTAACACTAGGTTCCCTCTGTCTATCCTGCTGCAGGATACAGCGTGAAGCTGTTTTTTTTTTTTTTAGGTAAAACCAAATCATCAGCTACTGGTAGGTACTCAAATTTACTCCAAATTAAAGTTTCCATATACATCTACTAGATAGAGGCAGAGTTTCGTAAAATTTTTACATTTACATATAAATTACAGAAAAATGTGAAAAATATTTTTAAACCAAAGTTTTTATCTCGTTGAGATGTTGATTGTAAAAACTAGTTTGTCCCATTTTCCGTTTTGTTATCCACGTTAACAGGTAAAAATATATTTTATACAAAGAATAAAATATTGTTTTAGTAAAAATATTGTAAATGATGTCTCTCGTAATACAATTTATACTTCTTTTAATATTATCTACGAGTATATATAATCTATATATATAAAATCGAAAGGTCACTCACTCACTCATCACGAAATCTCAGAAACTACATGTGCTAGGAATCTCAAATTTTGCATAGGAGCTATTTACAGGACGTAGGACGCTAAGATGGGAATTTGCAACATTCGACTTCTATGGGGTTGTTTTTGGGGTTGAAAGTTTGTATGGAACTTCGGTACTACAAATGCTAGGAGTCTCAAATTTTGCATGGACATCACTTATAGGACGTAGGTACTAATAATAACGTAGTTCACGCGGGCGAAGCCGCGGGCGGGCCGCTAGTGAATATATAAAGATATAATATAAGAGCCATAATTCTTGAAATTTAGTTTAATGAAGTAGGAATTAAGAAAACTTCAGTAGAAATACCCAAATGACCTAGGCAAGGCCACATAATCATGCAAACATATTAAAACTGTATATAACAACAAAGAAGTTTTGCTTCAGAGACTCTCTGGTTCTTATACAATGTATGAGGGAGTATTGAAAAGACTTAAAGAGTGGCATTAAGACATTGTTATTTCACTATTGTATACATAATATATCAAACAAGGGTTATCAATTTTTAAATTAAGAAAAATGAATGGTATTTTTTTTTTGTTTTTTGTTTAATTTCACGCTTCAGCAGGGCAAAGAGAATCTAGTGATAAGACACTCCATCCACTTTTAAGACATTGACAGACATTGTATCGCGGCAATTTTGATATTTACTTCAGCGTCACACTGTATGTATCTCGCACACAGCAGGATAGGCAGAATGTAAATATTAGATATTTCATTTCTTCGAGTGGGGTTCGAATACATATTTATGCCCTAGCGCCATAACTGGCCTCAATTATAAAAAATATTCTTATTTATAGTTAGTTTTATAGTCAGTTTAGTACATATTTAACAAAATAAAAGTATAATCCAGCAACAAAACTGCTTAAAATTGAAAATTACTAAATAATTTTCACCCAAACTCGACCAATCAGATTTCATTTGTCAATTAATGTCTAAAATTACTTGCTCCTCGAATTCGATAGAACCTTAAGATAAATTTCGACTTAAAGTGTGCAGAAAACGAACTTGTTAAATTTTGCTTTTGTTAAATGTTCGAGAGTTTCACCGTTTTCCTTGAGCGATCCTTGATATTATATATTTATTTTTTCATGCAGAACAAATTATATCCATACCTATATTATAAATTCGAAAGTAACTCTGTCTGTCTGTCTGTCTGTCTGTCTGTCTTTTACGCAATCAGGGCCAAACCGCTAATTTAATTGTGATAAAATATTCATATAGAGATACTTTGGGGTCTCGGGATGAACATAGGATACTTTTTTTCTCATATTTGTAATATTTTCGATATATACCAGTATATTAAAATACTTATTAATTTGACATGCAATTTACTCCGCCATGTTAATAACAACCGTCGTTGCTAAGCAACGATTTGCAAAGTTTGTTGTTAGAAAACGTCACCCAAAATGAGCTTGCTTAACGCTTCTCTCTATTGAAAACTGAAAATTATTTCATAAATATATTTAATAAATATTCGAATAGTTCAAGCAGGCGTAGCCGCGTTCGGGTCCACTAGTATTATAATAAATTATAATATTACAATTATATTTTTAGGAAATTTGTAGGAAAAAATAATGAAAAATTACATCCATAATGTTACTTCATTGTTTTTCAGCAGGTGCCTTACTCTAAGTAAATTTATTAAAGGTTCAATGTATATACAACCTTATCTTCTAGAACTAATATTTTACTAGCCAATTTAGCCAATTTAAACCTATAATATACATTTATAATATTCTTTAATAGAAGATACCTGGGACTCCTTCCATTAACCTATTGTTAAGATTCACTTAGAACTGTCTCATTTACGGTCATTAAATATCTTTATATATTATTCTAAGCATAATAACTATGTATGAATAGAAAAATTCAAGTACTTTTTTAGATTTAGAATGATTGAAAATTATGTGTATAGTCTACTTAAAATGTCGTTATGAAGAATAACATAGATTCATATCTTTGTATATTATTGTCAGACATAAATTGGAGTTGATTACCCTATGGAGTTGAATTATATCTATATATATATATATATATATATATATATATATTGTGGGTGTACAAAATTACGATATCTAATATTATGAGAAATTGAACGTTACATCTTATTTAAATCATTTAAATATATTAGCAGCTTGCTTTGCTTTTCCCCACATAGAAGAAAGTTAGGCTAAAAAAAGGGACCCAGTACGTAATTGAAGATTACATTTTATTTAAATAATTTAATTATATTAGTAGTTTTACGCTTTTTCACAAAAGAGATTAGGTTAGGTTAGAGCAAAGAGCCTGATGAAAGAAAATACTGAACTCGCAACTATCAAAAACTCAAAAATTAACATTATTAAAAAAGCTTCAAATTTTTACATTTAATTTAACTGTAAGGCATCATCATTCATCGCGACGACACATCGTTTGTTCTAACTCGCTTGATGTCACACCCACTTTTTTATAGTGCCATAGTAGCTAAACTAAAAGCCTTTTTCGTACACAATAGCCCGGACTAAAGCTAAACGGTGTCCCACGAATTAGTTGTGAGTGCAACAAAAAAAGGGTCGACTATCAGTTGAATAGTTATATGAATATAGCGATCGCCGATATTGAAGCAAAAAATGCTATTATGTGTTGGTACGTCTTGTATCATTTTGTAGAATGGTTTTTTAAGATATTTGGTATAAAGGTTTTTTAGACGGGCGTATAAAAGTGAACATTTGAGGCAATAGTAAAGATACTGTTTTACATTGAAGTTATTTTTCTAGATTTACGCTATATCCCATACAAAGCAGTGTAATTGGAGTGAACTTGGGAACGTAATGTGAAAGACACTTCAATTCCTGACATTTCGCTCAATTCTTCAAGAATTCAGTCATTTGTCGGATTACTTGAACGAAAAACTGAAAATGCTAAATATTCCACCCCCAAGTGAAAATCGAACCCCACAACCACCACATTTACTTTTGCACGCTTGTCTTTTTGCTACGACAGTTTCAACTAAAGTTTTTAAGTTACCATTAGATAATCTAAAAATATAATAATACCTCCAATGCCTCCAGAATTCGGCGGAAAATAGAGAACGGAGTATCTTAACACTAAGTTCTCTCTGCCTACCCTATTGTGTGCGAGATTTTGATCCTGTGAAATCTTCCATTAATCACTCCCTTCCCTGAAATCTACAAATACATCCATCACCTACAAATTCACCAGACGTTCAAAATTTAGATAACATTGCACGCTCAATATAGCAAAGTAAGCGAAACTCAAACCGAAATGTACGAAGCAAATATTAACAATATAATTGAAGTACCAGGAACTTTGAAGAGATAATGTCAATAAATAGCGAGCTTCCATTTGTCTCAATAACAGGGTAAACTTCCGATCGAAGAAATGGGGCTTGGGACCCTTTGCTCCATGATTGTTCCGTTCACCTGATAGTTTGACGTATAATTAGGAATGTTTAATTTGTGGGACAATTAGGGTTCTGTGTAAAATGTATGTTAGAAATTGGATTGGATAATAAAATTTACATGATAGAGATATTCTTTTATGTACTTTTACGTACATATGGAATAGTCATGCATTCAAAGAAAATCTGGCATATATACTATGTATACATATACAGTATGGAATATTTGATTATCAAAAATTGATCTAATAAATTTTTACAAAGAAATTGAGACTATATGTTTTACTAAATAATAATAAGTAATACTAATATGATACTTATAGAGTTTTTTAATAAACGGTATAACAAAAAAATATGCAATTCACTTGACGATTAATTTATATTTTCTCACTAAGATAAACCAGGCAAGAACAATAAAGTCAAACTATTTCAATGTAGAGTTCCTGTCTGTCTGTCAACACGAGAGATCATTGCCTCAGTTCACTGTTATGACAATTGTAACAGAATGGCAAGTCACCGGCTTCCATTTGCATTAAGTTGTACATTCAAGTAGGACAGCACTTGCAACTTGTGTATAGACAATAAAACTTTATATTGCTTATATATAGGAAACTTGAATTATATGAGTATTTATTTTATATTATTTATTTATTTATGGGTTCGATGGGATATTATTTGTTCGACTCGATCCCATTATTATTTGTTCGATAGCTTGTAAATTCGGCGGAAAGTGAGGAACGGAGTGTCTCAACACTAGGTTTCCTATGCCTGCTCTTCTATAATATGCGGAATACAGCGTGAAGCGTGAAAAAAATATATTTATTTTAGTATAGTTGTCTCTATTGTTATACACTTAATATATCGTAATTTAAATATTTTTGCTACAGTATCGTGTAAATAACTGTCTACTTGAAAAAACACGGTTATTTTAAAATCACAGTGAGACTCTTCAATTTTATTTATGTGTATTGATGTTCTACCTCAATGTATGACAATATTTTCTACCATTAGAAAAAATAAAGTGAGTTACAAGATAAATAAATGAATACAGATGTACTTTATTCAAATCAAGATAATTACTTACTAAAAAAATTTCCTATAAATTTAATAAATTTATAATTTCAGTTTGCATAATTTTCGTTAAAATTTTCAATTTTCCCCTTAAATCATAAAAAACAGTACGAAACCACAAAATCATCACAACAATAAAATCCTTAAGCATTACACAGATAAATTATACTTAAAAAAATAATAATAAACCAGATATTCTTTTACAATTTCAAACCCAGTTAAGAAATGAAAGCCCACCCTCAAAGAGCTCTGACTTATTCTGGTAGAATATTAAAAGTAGCGCCCAGCCAGCGTCTTGTAATCCATTACGCAGTATTGTGTCTCTAACAATGAGGTCGGTGCAGTGTGAAACCATGGCGTAGCAGCGGCGACGAGGTAATGTACCGAAATACGATCTACGCCCTGGATAGGCAAATGGTGTTTATCTGAATTTATTTGCGTTTGTTTCTCTTGTATTTATTGAGATGATTTATAAATGTAATGGAATCTATTTTTTTTTTGGTTTCACGCTTTATCCTGGGCACCAGAGTGATTGAGTCAGCATCATCAGTATCCAGAGTGTTAAGACATCACGTTTCTATCTAATCCTGGAGGCATTGTGTGTTGAGTGGCGGCGCCGCGTGGAAATCGAATCCACCAACTATTGCGTTAATAAAGTACTATTACAAATTTTGTTTTTTAGAAATAATACGTTTATTGTTTAGCTTCACGCTGCATCCCACGCACCGCAGATAGAGAGAGAGCGGAGAAACATAAGTCCGTTATCGACTTTCCACCTATATCAGTATTGCGTGTTACGTCAAACAGAATAGGGAAAGGAAAACATTTAGTTCTTCCGAGTACTGACCGAACATAGAACCGTGGAGTTTACAGTTAGACGTTCTAATACTCATGATGGCAGCGTCAATTTAAGCTATTTTTAGGAATATACTCTATAGAAAAATTTATTTTATGTTTTAAAACAAACAAAATATCTGAGTTATATTCGCTATATATTATTTGTATTTCATTTATGTTTTTTTACCATTTAAGAACATTATTATTTTTTCATCGAAATACTTGTCAACAAAATACCTTGCTATAGCAAAATATCAGCTGTACCAACAAAAGAGATGGCCATTATCACGTATTGTTATTATATGTCCATCGACAATATAAACTTGCATATTCAAAGTGAGTTGATGCATACTGGTAGGTTATGAAATATTCATGTGTAGAGTTGCAACCAAACCAGCCAGATGCCCGATAGGTCACAGGTGGTACAAATAGACCTGTTTAATGAGGTGTTCGTGTATAGGATTTAAGTTGGGGTAGTTCTGTTCAATATTAGTTTGAATAGTTTGGTATTTTTTTTTATTTAGACAATATCTGAAAGTGTAAAACGAAGCGGTATAAACTGAGGTTTTTTTTCAGCTGAAAACAACGAAAATCTTATTTGTTTTTAATATAGTTTGCTAAATGATATCGGTATTTTTAGAACTATACTCAATTCCTTTCTAAAACTTAACGTCATTTCAAAGTCAAAGTCAAGTCAAAGTAAAAATATCTTTATTCCATAAAAATGCTTAACTTTTACTCGGACATGTCAAAAAAGTAGAAAAAAAAAATTAAAAACAAAATAACCGAATTTTGGGCAGTTAAAAAGATGCATTAGGCCTACACATGGGTTGCAAGTCTAGGAACTACACACGGCACGGGACGGTAAATCCATGGAATGAATGGCACAGTTAACTATATAAAAATATGTATTACTTTTTAAAATATCTGAAATAAAAAAATGACTGCAAATTAATATTATATGTGAAACAATAAATATGTATGTATGTCTTTCAACCATCGTTCTACAAAATAAAGCTAATTCTGATATTAATTTACAAACAATTATAGGCATGTTAAACAGAATTCTTGGACATAAGTCCATTGATCGTGTACAATCCGCTTACATATTACATTATGCAGTACACTATGGAAACCTTATATCGCAATGTTATATTTCAACAATAATAATAATACATTAATAATTAATTATAATGAGGCATTTGAGGGCAGTCATGGCGCAGGGGCACAAAGAGTGACTGTAAACACGACTGGTTGAGGGTTCGATTCCCACTCGAGAAAACGAAATATTTATTTAAATTTATATTTTCATAACAAAATTATAGTAGGCACAAAAAGTGTTAAGATATTCCATTTTTCACTTCCTTTTTCATCTTCCCTTACTTTTTTCTTTGATAATATACAACGCCATACATTTACTAATTCGACTATGAAGCCAAAAATTTATTTAATATATTTTAAAATATAAGCATTACCCAAGGCGAAGATTGAACCCACAATCACCATGTATATAGCCACTCACTTCTCAACTATGCCACGATACCATCATCGAAAAGAGTAGGATATGCGTGAAAATATAAAAAATACAAAACAGGTGTCTAGTTTTCATTTTGAAAATAGCTTCGTAAAAGCTTCGTTCCTCTTTGACTGTGATTTTCTTTCGCTTTCAAGTTAAGACCTCGTTTCGGTCTTTTTAGGCAACACTAAGTGTCCTTTTTCTTTAAAGTTTTGTTACTATTTTCCCTCTAAGGATGCCGCCTTATATTAAATTGCAAATAATTTAATGAAAATGTACAATTAAAATTGAATTTATTATGAGGATACAGTATATAGTTTACGTTATTTTAGTTATCTTCAAGGAAGTAAAGCATGCCTACGCCTAAACTGAAAGGGATTGTTATCCAAATTCCACGCTACCTAATATCGTCTATCTTCGACGCTCTGTGTGTTGAATAGCGGAGCTTAACGCCGATCTTTGTCTTAGTAGAGCAGAGAAAATGACTTATTTTTTTTAGCTTTACGCTGTATCCTACATATAGTAGACAGAGGGAACCTAGTGTAACAACTCTCCGTTCCAATTAAAACACTTCCGTTTTTGAATTACGTATAGAGTTGTGAAACTCACAACTCAACAGTACACATCATCCTCTTGAATAGAAATTGAATCCACGACCATCGCCTTTACAGTAATACCTTATACCACTACACTATAATGCTCAAAATAGGAACTTAACACACCCTGTATTACATATACATAGAAGTAAAACTATAAGAATATTAAAAGCCATAATTTCCAACGCCATTTTAGCACAAATATAAACAGACAAACTATGTAACTGATCAGTATTGCAGCTGTATAATTTATCTCCAGCACGGCAGAGATCATAAATTCTCTTCACTGGATGCCACCCATTGAATACCGATGAGATACGTTTACTATGCGAACAGATTTAGTGGTCATTGTCCAAATATAAATAGCGTGCCCATAACATATTGTTCCTGTTAGAATTGGGGAATTATGTTTTGCTAATTTAACTATGAAATGGCCAGATTTAAGGCCATTAGTGGGGAAAGGGCACAAGTTTGTGATTGTATAGGCGATTGTGGGTTCGATTCTCATTTGAGTTAATGAAATATTTAGTAATTTCAATTCTTCAATCCTCCAGAATTCGGCGGAAAATGGGGAGCGGAGTGTTTTAATACTGGGCTCCCTCTGCCTATCCCTGCTACTTGCAGTAGCTGAAAAAATAAAATGAAAAGTTTGTTTTGTTAAAATTTATCTCTTAAATAGTGCTAAGCATATTTTAATATAATTAAATAGATAGTATAGGCAGTTACAGACAGAATTCTGTAGATTTCTGCTTGTAGAAGATAAAAGTTGATTATTAAGTGAGCAGTATTAAACTTTAAGATTTAATAAATAAAAATAAACATTGATAAAATTAATAAATAAAGATAGATTTGAACCTACACTAGTAAATCTTGTGGTATTCACTATTCAAACCTCTTCAACCCTGCCATTTCGCCCCATGAAAAATTTTACTTACCTAGTTCTTAAGAAACAGAATTTTAAAAACGTAATTCTTAAGCAACCGCAGGCTCTAGCGGACTGTGCATAGACTAGGCAATACCTGTATGTATGTTTTAGTTAAGCGGATAAAGAAAACCGGGTCACATCTTCATTCATCTTTTCAACTCCCTCCAGGATAAGCCTTAGCTTACTTAAAAAATGCTGGGTTTTTTCTAGCATTTTAGAAAACATCTAGTCATTTATTTATTAACTAGCAGACCCGCGAACTTCGTATCGCCTAACAGTCGATTTTTTTTTAATATGTATTCTGCTATTCGCGACACCGGGTCAGCTAGTAAGATAAAAAAAATAAAAACTTAAATCATTTTTAATTCTTATAATATTCATTAAAAATGATAATAAAAATAACAATTTCTGATATCTTATTATGATGCCTACTTATTATATTTTATTTTATTTTTACTTATTCTAAATTCAGTTTCATTTTCATTGTAGTACTTTATGGTACACGTTATTTTTTG
>JAKRZM010000502.1:1120354-1133410 GCA_036379175.1 Heliconius cydno galanthus | reverse complement strand
ATAAAATTTGAAATTCAGACTCTTAAACGTATATAATTAAACACATGTTTCATGGTTTTCTAGAATTCACCCCCTAAGGGTGCAAATAAGGGGTTGAAAGTTTGTATGGGAAAATTCTTAAATCGGCACCGATTTTCATAAAATTGGATATTTAGACTCTTAAAAATATTTAATTTAACATATGTGCCATGGTTTTCTAGAATTCACCCCCTAAGGGTGCAAATAAGGGGTTGAAAGTTTGTATGGAAAAATCTATAAATCGCCACCGATTTTTATAAAATTTTAAATTTAGACTTAAAAATATTTCATTGAACACATGTTTCATGGTTTATTAGAATTCATACCTAAATACGCAAGCGAAGCTGCGCGCGTCCGCTAGTATAAGATATTTTTTTATCTCGACTTAACGCGAAGGTTTAATTTCATTTCTAATTATATCTAATTAATATATTAATTTGATATAATAATCGAGAATAACCAGTGCTTAAGTTTTTAATTTTTATTATAGTGCTAATATTTGTCTTAGCCTTAAACTGACATTTAAGCATTAAAATTATAACAATCGAGATGTCAGTGCAGGTTAATTTGTCTCGCAATATAATTTTTGTTCACTATATTACGTCGTAGGCACGTTATAACAAAATAAAATATTATAATTTCATACCAAAAATCAAGAAAAAGCAATTACTTATTTCTCAGAAAGACATCTCCTAAAAAATTATTACCATTCGATCGATTCGAGTTTCGTTCCTTTTATTCATACGTTTGTACATCAATATTATAATAACGTTATAGAGTAGACGTTTTATTTGTAATTTTCTTTCTATCCATACCTATATTATAAATTCGAAAGTAACTCTGTCTGTCTGTCTGTCTGTCTTTTACGCAATCAGGGCCAAACTGCTAATTTAAATGTGATAAAATACTCATATACAGATACTAGAGGGTCTCGGGATGAACATAGGACATTTTTTTCTGATATTTGAAATATTTTCGAACCAATATATTAAAATACTTATTAATTTGACATGCAATTTATTCCGCCATGTTAATAACTTTGCAAAAGTTTGTTGTCAGAAAACGTCACCCAAAATGAGCTTGCTTAACGCATCTCTCTATTGAAAACTAAAAATAATTTCATAAATATCGTATAGTTCAAGCGGGCGTAGCCGCGTTCGGGCCCACTAGTCTTAAATATCTATAGATCAAAAACCTATACCTCGATTCCAAGGAGCGTGGGCGTAGCGCGTGTGATTGTGTCGTCTGTAGTATCACGCCGGCCGCAAATCATGTGTGAAGTACGTAGTACCTGATGTGAATAACTGGATTCGTTATATGAAGTAAAGTTCGTGGAATGACGAGAAATATTTACTTTCAATTTAAGTATATATTTTTGGTTATGAAAGCAATAACATTACTTTTTGTTATTAATATTTTATGAGGTTTTCGTGGTGGTTGTGAGTTTGATCGGTAGTCTGGGGAACTTCAGTGTTTACAAAGTATTTTGTTCCCTTACTGCAAGATAAGTTTTCAAAAATGATACAAATCTTTTAATTAATATAACTGTATCTGTTTTTGTTTAAACTCCAAATAAAAAATATTATTAGCTTAGATTCAAAAAATACGATTTGAATACCTAACTACCAGTATATAGCGTCTGACTGACTCCGATCCCCATACAGAAGAATTATTGTATTTAAATTATTTTCATTTCCCCGCTCTGGTGATACAATGCGTGGCGTTGATTTCCACCACTCATTACACAAGGTCTCCAGAATAGCAGGAAAAATCGTGAAGCTTGGTTACTATATCATTATACTATAGCTGGTAATATTCATATATTTTATGAAGACATGAATAAGTAAACAAACTTGATCACGATATCAGGAAAACTAGTCATAAATAAAAAAACTTGTCAATGACGACTTATTCCGATTCGAGCGCGCTCACCATTTTATCGAAACGTCAATCAATCTAACATACGTTGAAATTGGCACTTTTACCTCAGATCGTATCTCATTTCTTTTGAAAATATTACGTCTGTGTCGACGTGAAACTTGGAGAAATATCTATGTATTTATAATAAAGCAGCCGACATTCTAGGGGAGAATGTAAGCACAATATATGGAATCACGCAGGGAATAACGAATTCTTAAGCGATATAACATTCTCCACGCGGCCGAACATATTGCTAGAGTAATACTCAAAAAATGTCAGAAATGTACCAAATAAACTCAGCTAGTACTATGACGCTGGCTGGTCAAGGTAAGTTTAAAATTTTATTCTATCATATTTCATACCGCCGCACCCGTGACAAAACATCTAACTTATTTAGGTACATCAAACGCGTCTCCTTTCAATTTGACCCAAAAATTTCCTTTTACCAAAACATGAATAGGCTACGAGAGTCTGAATTAAAAATATTTACATAATTTAAGCGACACAGGTGGTACAGGCGCCTTCTAAAAGGGTAAAAAAGCCCCCACCTCATCTCGTCGTCTATTTTACTGAAAATTGAGTCAAGATGAGAATATTTTTTTGTTGCTTCCGTCCGCATGGTATGGATTTTTAATAACTTATTATTTGTCAGGTGTGTTTTCCTTATAGATAAAGAAGAAAAAAGAAGGCTAAATTGCGACAGCTTTTGTTTCTATATTTTCTTGCTTGCAGAGGCTGTCATTAAAGTATAGCTTTATAGAATATACATACATAAATACACATTGTTATATTATGATGTGAGTAATAGAAGACTTGCAATTTCCTTTTTATATTGTATTTTTATAATATTTTTTTAAAGTAGTCATATTTTTATTTATTTTTTCTTGCTTCATACTGTACCCGCACATAGCACAATATGGGAAATGGGAATCTAGTGTTAAGACAGGCCGTTCCCATTAATTCACTACCGGCCCCTCCTTTCCACCGAATTCTGGAGGCATTGCATGTCGAGTTTCGGAGCTCAACGCCGCCTTTTGCCCTAATACTAGAGCAAGAAAATAAAATTAATCCTTCATAATATATTTTATTTAGCCTTAACATTTAAAAGTATAACACATTCCTGCTTTACCACCTCGTCTCTACAATTGTTCTACACCTCGTGTTCATTTGCATCTCCATTACAACGTGCTCCGTAAATAGATGCCTAATACGTTTTGCGGTCTACAAGTAATTAGTTTATCTAACCTCTAATAATTCTGCACTGATTTATCATTGTGTATGTTCTAATTAGTGCTAGAGAGACCAATTAATATGGAGATATAGAGGATATTTGATATTGAAGCCAGTCGTGGTGCAGGGTTACAAGCATGGGATTGAAAACGATAAGCTGTGGGTTCGATTCTCACGCGAGAAAATGAAATATCTACCTATGAAAAGAAATTTGGAAGCGGGATTTATGAAAAAAATATTATAGTTGATTTATTTATAAGTTCTTCAAGCTTTCTCTCTAAGAAAAGTACAGCAGCGTGGTACCATTTTACTTTTAACAACAAGTAACATTTTACCTTTATATTACATATTTCATTCCGAAATCCCACATTCTGGCGGTATCACATTACAAATGTCGAGCTTCGTAGTGTTTGCGAAACAAGTTTTGACGAACATTTACCAACTGTTGTTCTAAACTTGTATCAGACCTCATTTGAGATATCGCAAGCCACTATACATATGGTATTTTGGTTAGGTAAAATCGATTTTTTTATTTAAACGAATATTTGTCAATAATAATTTTAACTTTTAGAATAAATCCAACATAAAAACTCAAACACCTAAGTACGACAATAATTTTACAAGAACATACTCGTAAATGTATTAAATTTGAGGCCAGTCATCACTTAATAGGTACGGAATGTCTCTAGAATTCGGCGAGGAGTGGGAAACAGAAGTGTCTTAATAGGAAAGGAGTATCTCAACATTGGGGTTCAGTTTTCCCTTTGCCCTCATGAAGTAAAAAACAGTAATTAAATGTACTTTTTAAATAATCCATCAATTAATTTAAAAAAATATTAAATAATTTATTTAAAAGTTTTTGTATTAAATAAAGTAATTTGTATTTTTTTTTCGTATAGGTATAATATATGTATAGAAGCGCCCAGTCCATCGTAGCCCAGTGGGACAATGATTGGACTTAAATTTATTCTCCGCTCTTTTAGACGAAACGCTCCGCTCTTTTAGAAAAAATACTAAAAACACACAATAGACTTTTTACTACACTAAAAGGTCCAGAGTCGCACGCTACAAAATAAAGAGTGATTTATTATTCACATCCCAGTTTGTTTACTTGTACGTACAACTGTTTGCCCTCTTTCTTATGTAGTTAGGCCCCTTTTGTTCCAAAGATATTTCCCTGACCCCATACTGCGTGTATGACAAGAACGAATGTACAAACTAATACATGTTGATATAGGCCTATTTACTTTAACTTAATACTAAGTAAACCTTACTTACATTTTACTTTATAACAACCACGTTGCAGACAAAACGCTTTTTGTTTTTACATGTACAGATTACAGCGCGACGACTTATCTAGATTTAAGTTGATTCGAGCTTTTAGTGCGACTGTAAATGGTACGGGTTTGATGGAAATGTCATGTTACTCTAAAAGTGTTTTTATATAAATGTAGTTATAATTTTTAAGGTTTTGAATGTCAATATAATATTGAAAGAATATTGTATATATTTTGACTTAAAAATACAGTGGAGTTGGGGAACGGAGTGTCTTATCACTAGATTTTCTCTGTCTACCTGATATATGAAACTGAAAAAAAAAACAAAACCGATAATTAAAATATTCTAAAGTTATTAACACAAATATCAAAAGATACAGCTACAAAAAAATTTTACTACAAGCTTAAGCAGATTAACTTAAATTTCATAATAAAATCCTACTACACTCAAAAACTTTACTATCTTTTCGTATTATTTTAATGAAATCCCACAAACACGTTTGCAGCACAAATGAGAACATTTTGAAACAAATTTACATTAAATTAAACAAGTGTTTACAAAACGCCGTCCGACGTAAGCCTAGATGTATTACCGGCAGTAAACCTGGACTGGACGCGCGAGTAATAAAGAGAATGAGTTGAGCACTAAGCCGGCTTACGCCTGGAATTCTCACCTGCATGCTTGCTTAAATACGAGAGAGTACGTGGTTGACAATCAGCGAGTGTATTGGTTATAATTATGTGAAAATGTTAAAAGACATAAGAATTAAATTCACAGTATTTTTGCGAGTGGGAATCGAACCCACAGTCATCGCGTGCTGTGCAGCGCGCAGGACAAAATTAAAATTGTTTTACGATATAAATAAAATAAAGAATAATGTATAAGTGTATAAGAACAATCCACAATGACGTCATAGTCTAATTGAGCTATTGCCAACTCGCAAGCGCTGCCCCGCGTTAGCTTTAAATAATGCAGTACATTCAGTATGACAACAGAATGTTCCCGAAATTTCCAGTCCATTTTCAGTTGAAATTACTAAATGTTCTAGACTAAAATAGTATTTGCACTTTTCTAGCGTTTTTGGTGAACATAATCAAAATTGGTACATCAATTTGCGACTTTATCCTAAATTGTAACAAATTATTCAACAATATTTCGAATGTAAAGATGACATTATATATAATTTAAGAACTATAGTTCAAACTTTAACTTTGTCATTATAAGTATATATTGAAATATGTGTAAAAATTATAATAGAAGCTTTAGAGAAAGAAATTAAAAACATAATCATAGACTCACACATAGGTTTCATATCTACCAGAGCTGGGAAAATAAATTACATCGATCCCCTAAGTGGGAATTGAACCACAAGTAAATAGGAATGATTTACAGCTTAAAGATTGAGGCAGAGTTGTTAACTGAATGAATGTTTCAAAGCCAATAACCACCGAGTGTTGCGCTATAATAATATGCAAAAATAATTACATTCAAAAATTTAAATACATTCAATTTAACTACAAGAAAATTTCTAACGAAATCCTTTCAACCAAGTAATAGTCGATTGAACTAACGAATAGCTCGACGGCTTTTATTTCATTGTTGTCGTCGCGTTTCTTGTTTGGATCGAGTTCGGTCGCTTTTTTTCAGTTCGAGTGCTCTTGACATTTTGAATACCGCAACGCTGTATCGAAGCTTAAAAATTATGAAAATATACTACGACGGAATACGATTCGTTGAATGGAATGTAAATTTAGTTTACAATACAAATGTTATATTTTGTATTGACATTAAATGAAAATGTTCGATTTGAATGAACTACGTTTTTAGTTTTCTGGTTTATTTTATACGCGTAAGAGTTATTTGATAGATTTTTAAATTTAAGGCCCATATTTCGCGTTATTTGATGGAGGCAATATAATGTTTTTATAATTCCCATACATAGCCAGCAGGATATACAGAGGGAACCTAGTTAAAACTCCATTCCCATTAAGACACTTCAGTGCCCCATTCTCCGCTGCGTCACGGAGGTATTACGTGTTGAGTGGCGGTACTCAACGCCGCGTGTTGCCTCTTTACTAGAGCGAAGAATTTAAAATGTTAAACACTTCATTCCTTAGTAGGAGTCAAAACCACAACCGTCGCGTTTACTATCGCACCCCTGCGTCACGATGACCTCTAGAAAGGGAAAGGGTAGACGTATTGTCTCACGAAATGAAATTATTAAATATCTGTGCTATAATTATGTATCAATATTTTCCTATGACGCCTTTTCGACCTCACTTGCTGTCTGGTATAAATCACGATCTAGTAATAAATACATTAAATAAAAAAATATATAAGTATATAAGTATATGTGCATATTTAAAAAGCTAATTCAAAAGTTTTTAAGCATATAACACCTTTTCTATCACGCATATCCTATATTAATCGAGTTTTAGTGAACGGAACGGCTATCCTAACTTTTTGGTTACAAACTTTGTGTAAAAGTTACCGGCCATTCGTTCGAATGTATCCCGATTCCCGGCTGAGAGCGATGTTGTGCTAAAGTTGCCTAATCCACAATTTACGAATTACCTCTGCTTAACTTCTTTAACTAGGCTTTATGGACTCGATAAAATAAGTATATTGTATTTAATAATATTGAGTTATTTATATAAACTTGGCTTTCCAACGTCTATTTTTTTTTAAGAACTATGGAACCTATTATTAGGACGTCCTACCGTTTGGTTCGTTACCAGAGCAAATAAATTAAAATATTAAATATTTAATTTCCTCGAGTGGGAATTCTGGCGCACAAGCATACCTTTGCAGTGGTATGCTTGTGCGCCAGCGCCACGACTGGCCTGAAGGTATGTTGCTTTAAGCAAAAATATACATATATTATCGAACTTAATAAAATAGTGTGTGTCGTACTTATTTCATTAAATCAGACTTTTTGTAATGAAATAATACTTAAACTTAATTTAAAATAAAAGTAAATTCTACAAGTGAAGTACTCTAGAGGAAACTTCTTATTTTTTTTTACTGCACTGCACTCCTGTGCAAAGTGTAACGTTAAGTACACTTAATTAGTATTCTGTTCGTATAATGTTTGTAAAAATTAGTTGAAAGTTTAGCTTCACTGAATTCCGCATGTAGCAGGGTATGTAGATGGAACCTAGTTGACATCCATCTTATTTACCTCGCTTTGGTAACGAGGCAAAACACGGCGTTAAGTTCCGCAACGCAACACGCAATGGCTCCAGAATGCAGTGAAAAGGGAACGGAAGTGTCTTAACACTAAGGACCCAGGTTCCCTCTACCTACCCGTACCTTATACCTAACAAATATAGTACATCAACAATAATTACCTGCTTCGACGTACAATGCGTATTCGGATAAGAATCGATTATTTGACAAACGAGATTATAGCCTTTTAGGCTTTATAAAATACATAAAAAAAGGCCATTACCTTCTCACATACTAGGAAAAATAATAACGGAAAAAGGTCTAGTAAAATTTCAATAAGCTCTACAATTTTATTACAAAGTAAAAATAAAACCGAGGCAGTACAATTTCTTATCTAATAAACCTCCTTTCAGTGGCCCCAAAAAGTACCTAAACATTGTCGATATTACAAATTGAAATGTTTCACAAGAGTCCTCGAATTACTTTGTAGCTCAAAAAATAATATTTAGGTGAACGTGAAATGTAAAAGTAAAAAAATATAATATATTATTTGACGTAGGTACGTAGGTAGATACAGTTGTAGAATAGTAGAATAGCGGGTAAGTGTACGCGTTGGTTGTGGATTCTTCCATTCTAGGATTTTCAAGAGTTATATTTTAGTTAAAAATTTAACGTATTATGTTATCAGTCTTGTAGATAAAGGCCTCGCGGCGTTAGGTTCCGCCACCTCTGATATTTCATATTAACTAAAATTATAAATTTTAAGAGATATTACATATTAAAATTGACCTAGCCTACAAGCCGGAGTTACAGGGGGTTGATTACGGAATGACCGACCCGTACGGACAAACGACGTTGACGATTGTGTCAAATTTAATATGTTTTCGATATATTACTAATGTTTTGCTATTATAATTAATTCATATTATATGTTTAGTTCTCTTCGTTTATTTGGGAAGTAGATAAGTAACATTTTTTAAAATTTATTGGTTAGGTAATAGTTATTTTCTTTTATTTTATCCTGGTATAAATATATACAGAGATAAATATATACCACTGGTCGTGGTGCAGGGGCGTTTGACTGGAAATATTACAAGTTGTGGGTTTGATTCCCACTTGAGAAAATGGAATATCTCATATTTTCATTTCCATTTGGTAACGAGGTTAACTTACCCTATTATGTGAGAAATACAGTTAAATAAATCTTTCTTGTTATACGTGGCTTATAATAGAATAGTATATTAGTTTTTACTTCTTTTAAGTACATCCGGTATGGTCTAGTGGCTAGGATACCTGGCTCTCACCCAGGAGGCTCGGGTTCGATTCCCGGTACCGGAATATTTTCAGTCTTCTTTTCCTTTTCTTTTTTAAAATACATTTTTTACATATTTCAATTTATTCTTAACGACAAAGTTAAATTTTTAATTGTAATACTTGAATGATGTATAATATAAATGAAAATGTATAGTACAATTTAATAAATGTTAAACTTTGTAAAATTTAAACTATGAATAAATTTTAAATCCAGTTGAATAATTTGTTACAAAACAGAAATAAGTCGCAAACTGATGAACCAATTATGATGATGTTCACCAAAAACGCTGAGAAAGGATAAACGCTATTTCAGTCTAGAACATTTAGTAATTTCAACTGAAAATGGACTCGAAATTTCGGGAACATTCTGTTGTCATACTGAATGTACTGCATTATTTAAAGCTAACGCGGGGCAGCGCTTGCGAGTTGGCAATAGCTCAATTAGACTATGACGTCATTGTGGATTGTTCTTATACAGTATACATTATTCTTACTTTTAATTTATGTCGTAAAACAATTTTAATTTTGTCCTGCGCGCTACACAGCACGCGATGACTGTGGGTTCGATTCCCACTCGCAAAAATTCTGTGAATTTAATTCTTATATCTTTTAACATTTTCACATAATCATAACCAATACACTCACTGATCGTCCACCACATACTCTCTCGTATTTAAGCAAGCATGCAGGTGAGAATTCCAGGCGTAAGCCGGCTTAGTGCTCAACTCATTCTCTTTATTACTCGCGCGTCCAGTCCAGGTTTACTGCCGGTAATACATCTAGGCTTACGTCGGACGGCGTTTTGTAAACACTTGTTTAATTTAATAGCATTCACGTTTTCGTGGATATGTAAATTTGTTTCAAAATGTTCTCATTTGTGCTGCACTCGTGTTTGTGGGATTTCATTAAAATAATACGAAAAGATAGTAAAGTTTTTGAGTGTAGTAGGATTTTATTATGAAATTTAAGTTAATCTGCTTAAGTCTTTAGTTCAATTTTATTTGAGTTTTATAAAATTTGTCTGCATTTTTTGATATTTGTCTATTCTTAAATTTAAAAATATTATGTTTTTTTTTTCAGTTTCATATAACAAGTAGGCAGTAGGAAGAGGAAACCTAGTGTTATTTTTAAGTCAAAATATATACAATATTATTTTGATTATTTATTGACATTCAAAGCCTTGCCTAAAAATTATAACTACATTTATATAAAAAACACTTTTAGAGTAACATGACATTTCCATCAAACCCATACCATTTACAGTCGCACTAAAAGCTCGAATCAACTTAAATCTAGATAACTCGTCGCGCTGTAATCTGTACATGTAAAAACAAAAAGCGTTTTGTCTGCAACGTGCTTGTTTTTATCAAGTAAAATGTAAGTAAGGTTTACTTAGTATTAAGTTAAAGTAAATAGGCCTATATCAACATGTATTAGTTTGTACATTCGTTCTTGTCATACACGCAGTATAGGGTCAGGGAAATATCTTTGGAACAAAAGGGGCCTAACTACATAAGAAAGAGGGCAAACCGTTGTACGTACAAGTAAACAAACTGGGATGTGAATAATAAATCACTCTTTATTTTGTAGCGCGCGACTCTGGACCCTTTAGTGCCTAAAGTAAAAAGTCTATGTGAGGTTTTTAGTATTTTTTTTTTGCTGGATTTGTAATTCAGCTGAAATATTTTCGAGCGAACGAATAAGTACGTATTATTTACGTAGCTAATAAATAAAGCGAATTCAGAGGAAAGAAACCATATTGCAATATGGCAATATTGCATATGGCATAATCATAATCATTCCCTCAAGTTGGAATCGAACCAATAACCTTCGCGTTTATTGTCACACTTGTGCCCCTACGCCATGATGACCTAAACTTACTTATCAATAAATAATAAACATTTAAATAAATCGGGGAAAGGATTATACTGCAATTATATTTATCTTTCCATTTTGGCAAACAAAGCACAGAGTTGAATCCCACCAAACAACTTGTGAAATCTCAAAATTTGGTCGGAAAGTAAGGAACGGAGTATCTTAACACTGAATTTCCTCTCCTACAAAGCTAATCGGATAATAAAGGAAAAAAAAAATAATAATAGAGCTATAAAAACTCACATACAAATAATTAATTATGTAAATAGTAAGCAATTGTACAATATTATCATAATTGATAGTAACAAAATATCCTATATGTTAATTTAAGTTATAAATTATATGCGTGCTAAATTACATCCAAATTTATTCAGCCGTTTTTATGTCATTGCACACCAAGTAGCTAAACGTCCAAAGCATATTGTTTTAATAATAGGATGAAAATTTAACTTGGAACAAATCTAACTAAACGGAAAATTTACTATTATATAAATAAAATGAAAAATCTGGAATTAGGGAACCGACTGACTTATTAGTGATTTTATTTAAACAAACAGTTCTACACAACACGCGATATCTTGAAAATTGGAGAGAAATTGGAGAACGTGGCTTACACCAGGTTCCCTTAGCCTAGCTCGCCATATGTTGGACCGTAAAATAAATAAATATATTAATAACATAAATTAATTAAAATTAATATATTTTTTATTTATTTCACTATATAAATAAATAAACTGTAAGCAAAGTAGGCAAGAGTATGTGCACACGTAATGTGCCATACATATTATTTAGTCGTTACAGATTAGCGGTGTCTCTAAATCTCCAGCTCAACGCGATAGGCTTGGCACGGGTGTTTATGACCTCTGATAGCGGGGGCAGAAAGAGGTGAAGTCGCACTACGGAATTTAGAATGTTTTTTCTTTTATTTCTTCAATATTAACGCGATTTATCATAAGTACATAAAAAAAACTGATATCGGTGATTTTAAGATCAATAGACACCACCGATTTTTAATTCTCTGAATATTTTAAAAAACTAAAGCAAAGAACTATAATAAGTAATTAAAAAAAAATAATCTTAAAACACGAATTCATTACTGTATGCAGTGGTACTCATATTATAGAATGTGCTCTAATTGCATGAACCTAAACTCGAGTGGTTTACTTGCAACCTCTGAAGAGTTTCACTATTCAAATGTCATCTCATCATCAGACCAGCTCGATAAAATCTTACTATCAAGCTCAGCTTTATGAAACTGCCATAACTAATGGATTAAATTTGTTTTTTTTAGATTTTATTACATACTAAAAAGGCAACCTAATAAAAACATACTAAAAAGTTATATTAAAAACCACATACTGTAGTCTTTTTAATTTTTAAAGAGCAATTTAATAATTGCTTATGAGACCAAATATTATATAGTAGAGTCAACTGCAATCTTTAAATCTTCTCACATATTATGTTTGGCAATTTTATTGATATGAAATTGCTTTGTATAAGCTGCTCCCGGCTATAAAAATTAATAACAGTGCGCCCAGAGCCTCGAGAACGTCGGCCATTGTGTGTTCTGCTAAGCTTTTATCAAAAAGATGTAGTAATAGTATATGAGTTATATATCTGCCGCAATTTCCTCGCGTGGAAAGACTAACTTCGATGGAGTGTAGAGTTAAAAGTTTTTGTCTTAATCTTAATTATTAAATTATTAATAAAGTATTCATATGTGTGGTTTTAGATTTTATTTTAATTCTTATTAAAAGTATTTATCTGTGTTAAAAACTATTAACTCAATATATGCTAAATTATCATAATACTTATAATTTGAAAACGATATTGAGAAATACAAGTAACAATAAGAAATACTAATATAATAGTTTTTTTTTTCACCTGCACACTATATACTACGTGTAGCTGGGTATGCAGAGGGAGCCTAGTGTTAACACTAGAAGTGCCGAAGATTGAGACCCCCCTTGAACCGCCGTCGTGACAAATTTGTCCCATTCTACTTATTATGTTGATTGTTGGCATAATACAAAAAAATAGTATTAAAATAATTAATCAAATATTTCTAATACGTTCTAAGGTCGTGACAACTAACTGAATAATTCTTACAAAATTATAAGTTATTGAAATTAGTTAATATTATTAGTAGGCCAAGTAATGCATTAATATATTCTTCATCAGTGATACATCACAGATGATTTATAACATTGCGTGGTAATGCCTCCAGAATTCGGCGGAAAATGCCAGCGGAGT
>JAKRZM010000502.1:1096407-1118513 GCA_036379175.1 Heliconius cydno galanthus | reverse complement strand
AATAACTTTTCCTAAAGCGTTGTATTGATATCTCTTATAGATTAGGCGGGCTGCTAGGGTTTCACATCAGGTATTCGGGCTATCAAAATAAATTATAGCCTATATGTAGGCGAAGACTAATGGCTATGCGACAAAAGAAGTTTCATTTAAATCCGTCCAGTAGTTTTTGCGTTAAAGAGTCACAACAGACAGACAGACAGACAAGAATTCCAAAAATTATATTTTTCTCTTCTATTACTTGTATAAAGTCCCCCGGAAAGGTTTTTTTTAGTTTATATTCAATGTACAGATTTTACTCCCCTTACAGTTTTATTATATATATATAGATTTTTAGTAGATATAATTTAGAAATTCTATGTTTTTGTTGTTTAGGTTCACGCTGTATCACGCACATAGCAGGATAGACAGAAGCAACATGGGAATCTAGTGCTACGACACTCAGTCCCCCTTTAGGATTAAAGGGAAGGGCATTTCCGTTCTCCACTTCCGCCGATTTCTTAAGGCGTCATGTGTTGGGTGGCGAAACTCTCAACGTTACGCGTTACCAGATGATAAATGATAATAAATGTTAAAAAATAAATGTAAAAATAAAGTTCGGTGGAACGAATCATTTCTCCGCTCTGATAGAAAATACGCCGTCAGTTCACGCTTCTTGTCACACCCAGTATCTTAAATTTATGATAGAATCTACCAATGTTGGACGAAAAACTAGATTTTGATTTTAATTACACACCGCTCACTAAATGACTTTTTAAGTAATACAGTTTATGATTTATAATTACATAAATATTATTATTAATTTATTAAGATACCAATTCGCTATGAGCATAGTATAGCTATAGTATGCATATACACTGGTAATTATAACGAAAACACGAGAATCGGTATCGTATAACAGATTTAATAAAAGCTGAATTAAATATCACGCTGTGGTCAGGCAAATTGCACGTTAACTAATTACCCTCATTTTGTTAAACATCAGTTGGACAATATATTTTATATTTAAACTAGTGATAAAATTCAGCTTTGCTTGTCAAGATTTTTATGTCAATTTTATAGTTTCACAATATCCAATATATAGCAGGAGCAAAGGCAACCTGGAGAAATCACTCCACTTCTCAATTTTCGAGACATTGCATATGGCTGAACTCAAAAGTAGCTCGCTCTAGTACGAAAAAGACTTTTGTCTTTTTTTTTTACTAGAGCGAGAACATCAGAATTATTGTGTGATGATGATGTCAATAAATAGTTAAATATTAAATTTCCAACAATATTTTGTCAGCGGATATACTGTAATTATCTTTTATTTTTATTTTTAAGCTTCTCACATATAGCAAGATGAGAGAAACAGAAGGGAACCAAACGTTAAGAAACTTCATCACTACACACATTTTTTTTCTCTTTTCTCGCTGTAAACATTATGAGAAAAAGTCACGCAAGATTTATTTTTAAATATTTAGAATGATCCTATAGCCCGCATGTAGCAGGATAGGTCTAGTGTTAATACATTCCGCTCTAGATGGTTTCCAGAAGCACTACGTCTTGAGTGGCGGAACTCTACCCCTCACCACCCATCTCCTTGACTCTAAAATTATTCAACCAGTTAAGTATCTATTATATAATGTTATAACTATTTTTTAAACCAAATTTAATAACAAAGTTTCAAATCGTTGTGAACTATGGAACAAAATTCAATTAACGTACTTTAGGTCTTAGGGCTTCAAGTTGGATGGGGTAAATTTGATATTTTCTGTATATTATTACAAACTCAGTTTTAATTAACTTGGTCCGTATAATAAAATCCTTCATCGAAATTTTCTATATAATTTTGTTTCAATTTTATTTTAATTGTATGTCTGTTTATGTGTAAATTATGAAATTTATCATTATTTACTTTATTTTAAAATAAATTCATTTTAATATCGCTAGTTACTCGGCGGAATTCATCACTGCGCTTTTATCTTCTTACCAGAGCGAGGAAAGCTTCATTCAATCACTCGAGTTGGAATCGAACCCACGACCCCTGTGCTCACAGAACTGAAACAATCATTCCTTTTGCTATACACATATATTCAAAACTTTTCAACCGAAAGACAACAAAGTAAATTAGTTAAGTTGACGATAAATTAAACCAAAACGTTGCATATGGCACAGTTGCAGCATCCTATAATGAGTTGGCAGCTTACGTCATTGGTGGAAGTTAAGACAAATTCTGAACTTTGAAATTATTGTACGAAATCTTCTGAACTCTGAAAACAATGCCATGTAACATATTACGGGCTTAACTGTTTGAGTAATTGAATAGCTTCTCAACTCTCGTATCATTGTTAGTATAGTATATGAATTTTACGTGGTATTTAAGTATTTTTTTCTGTTTTTTTTTGGTTTCCGCTGTATCAGGATGTATCAGGATTTACCAGGGTAAAGCAGGGTAGGAAGTGGGAACCTACTGTTAAAACACCCCTCTTGCCACTTTCGCCCAATTTTTGTGACATTACGTGTTCAGTAGTGATTTTTTTTTTTAAATATATCTCGAGTGGATATCGAACCTACAAACGTATCGTTTTCTATCAGATGCTATGCTGCTACATCACGATGGACGCCAATTAAGATGTCAGTATTTTTAGCTCAGTATTAAAACTCTCCGTTCTCCACTTTCTGCCCAGTTACGTGGTATTGTATGTTTACGAATATCTTGTGGGATATGATAATATCACATCTTTGCGAATATAAATCTAAAGTTATTTATTATTATTAAATGTATATTATGTTTACTTAATTCCAATTTAAAAGGAATGATAACATTTATAATTAAAATACTCGTTGCAAAATTAGCTGCATTAGCATTCGCGTTCTCGTTGATACCGCACTGCGATATTACATACTGTAGTATTGTAACGGAAATTACTTTGGTAATTTTGTTCGGTGAAAAAACATTTCCATTTCAGTTAAGTTAGTTGATACTTCCTTTGTTTTTAAAACTAACAATAATTAGTAGGTAAAAATGTACGCTTGAATTATGTTTAAATTTTAGTAAATAGATTTACTCTTGATTTTCCTAATTATATTTGTTGTTTTTTTTCAACTTCACGCCACCTTGTCCCGCATTGTTTATCGGAGCGGGATAAGGCGGGACATGAAAATAAATATTATCTTCGAGTGAGGATTGAACCTACAATGATAGCGTTCACAGATAAGATATCTTTATAATTATTTATTGTAAAAATGGGAAGAAAGGTTAACAATACTTTACCAGTATTTAATTAAAAGTCTTTGTGCGTGTGCGCTGCGTTGAGTCATGTCCACCAATACGCTATACCTCCAAAATTCGGTCACGTTCCCTCTGCGGTCCTCCGGGTTCCCTCTGCCTATCCCGTTGTGTGATACAGTGTGATGCTAAAAAATATCCTGATAAATTCACGTTGAGTATATTGTCTTGATATATATGATTTTAAAACATTTGTATTAAGATGCGTCGCCAAAGATTATAAAACTTATTTCCATACAACATTTTGATAGTTATTATAAGTTAATAAATATATAAATTGTTTTATTAGTACAACTGGTAATTTTTTGATTATATGAAAATAAGTAAATCATATCTTACTTTTATTCCAATAAATCAATAATTAGGAGATTAAAAGTACTATAAGTATATAATTAATTTTCCTCTTATACCTAAAAACACTAGTTTCTTTTTAATAAACGTTAATAAATTGGTTTTTAACTCTATAAATACATAACATAACATACAACTTCTTTCTTTCACACCAAATTGAAACAACGCAATTGAAAAACAATTGTTGAACAAAATGTGAAAAGACGGCCTCACAATTAAAAGTGATCTCCCCGAGGCAACCTAATCAAGAGATCTAATGAGAAGAGCAGGGCCAAAGCCGGATATATAAACAAAAAAAATCCGAAGAGAGTAACATTAAAAAACACTCCACTCTCCTCATTCAAACTTAACAAAACATCTATTCCCTTCACAATCTTTGCCACATTTTAAGCGGTACACTGAAAGCAGTTGGCGTCGCGCCCGCGTCGCTCCACCATTACTGGATTCTTTAATATTTTAATATTGTGCATTATACATTGCATTTCTGCGTTCACCGCCAGACCGGGACGGATTTAATACCAGCATCGTTTCGTGTTTTATCTTATAAAATATTTTATTTTATTATATTGCTCGAAATTGACAATATGAAGCCGTTATAACTTAGTACTAATATATGTAATGTAAATGATGAGTGTCACTTCGAATTGTAAGTGGGTAATGTTATAATAAAGACTGGGTGTTTGTTATATGTTATGATGGGTTTTATAAAAAAAATATAATTTCTGTTTATGTGAAAAGTGGAGAGTGGAGATAGAAATATGTTACGAAAATTGTGTATGGCACAATATACAAAACAAACAAAATAAATATAAATATCTAGATTATATTAAAGAAATATTTTTTTAATTGAAAATCAATATCAATTTTAAATAAATATGTAATATTGGAAACTGAATTACGGTTTACAAAATTACCTAAAAAGCTTATAACACACCATTCAAATTAATTGAAACATATTCCAAGAATACAATTCAGAATATTCAGTTATTTTCATGGAAATACCCAACGTGCAAACCTTTCAATACCATTGATTGAGGCATTTTCACATTCATAATAGTTCCAAATAGATAGCAACAGCCAGCTTCCATTTGCGTCTTTTGTAGCTGATTTTGGTGTACAAAGCAAGGCTTAATGCCGATTCTGGTATTCAATTTATGTAAGCCTAATTTGTATGGAATATAATGACATTGTATTGAACATGGTTCGTATTAATCTGTAATACGAGGAAATATAAACATTGTATTTATAAGACATAATCAAATATATTAGAAAGAGTCATTAGTGTTAGTGGGAAAAAGAATATCTTAGCATTAGGTTCCCTCTGCCTACCCTGCTGCGTGCGGCTTTACTTACTTTAAATATGTGTTGAATTACTTTATAATAAATTAAAAATTATTATTATTCTTTTTCATTTCAATAATATTTTTATCAATATTCTACTCGATAGAGTACCTGCCTAATAACGATCTATACCGACTTTGAAAGTTCAAGTAATAAAGACAAACACAAAGCCGGCATATGACACGAAAATTCTCTTCGGGCCAACAACGAGCCCGCCTACACGATACAACGCTAAGATAAGGCCGCGTATCTACGTAATGTGAAACAACATAGCAACAAAAAACACATAAATATGCGTATGTGTATTTTTTTGGTCTATGATGTTCTACGTTGTATCCCGCATATAACAGGGTAGACAGAAGGAACCTAGACCACTTTCCACTGAATCGTGGAAGCATTGCGTGTTGAGTGGCGAAACTCAAAGCCGCGTATGTACCTAAAGCAATTATATCGTAAATTAATATATTTTTTAATAAATTCTTTGTTATAATTAAAATTAGTTTCTAATGCAACATTATGCTTTAAAAAAACTCTACCTACCTAAGAATATAATATAATATTTAGTAGAAAATCTTCACTCAGAAATCACCTACAAATAGAAAACTGTATAAACATTATGAACAACCTGCCTTAGTTAACTTTCCAAATAGTTGACGGGTGCACCTAAACCGTATAAGTTAGCTAGTAATTGAAAACTGTCTAACTTGTGCTCGCCACTTGAGAACACTAGGTTTGTTTTAGACATGTATTGGCTTACACTGCAAGTGGTTCCTTATGATAACGACGCTAATTATATATTCAATAATTGTAAATAATTCCTAAATAACTGTAAACTTGCCTTAAAATTTAAAGTTGGGGCAAGGTTCGATTCCCGATCGATTCACCAGTATATTTAATATTTTCTTATCCTCGCTCTGGTGACAAGGCAAAACGCGGCGTTAAGTTGCGCCACTCAATACGCAATGCCTCAGCTAACAAACGATAACTAAATAATAGACACCTCAGATGCGAGCAATCGTAATATTTGGAAATTAATATCTAAATATTTTATTTTAAATTTATAACAGATATTCCGCATTTCAGAAAGACGGACATATTGACAGGTGAATTAAAAAAAATAAACATTTTTAAAAATAGAAATTGGTCTGAAAATTTAAAAAAAAGAACTGACAAGTGCCAGGCTACCTGTCACCGTAACATGGCTTACTGTCTAAATCGTTTAACTCGGCGTGAATAGAAAATCTTTTTAAAAATATAGCAACAGATAAAGTTTCAGTACAGTATATAAAGAAAATATAATATTTGGTTGAAACATCTGTTATGTACTTTTTAAATTTTCTATTTATATATTCTTTAATTTCTATTAATTACAATTTTTATTTCATTTTTACGCTTTTTTCTCTCTTGTAGTAGGGTAAACAGTAATATAGTGTGAAAACACTCCATTTACAGCCTTTAGCCATAATTCGAAATTAAATTAATGGCTACCAAACCTACTTTCTTTCTTTCTAGTTTGAAACTGTCGCACTGAGCCACGATGGCCCCACAAATTTCATATAATTTCTTGATCTTTCAATTCTCTTCTATATTTTTTATAGAATATTCTATTTCATCCTAACATTTGAGGTTTATGAAATATATGTGTTTTACCATTATTCCGTGTGTGCTTTCGGTGCGGTGCGAATAATTACACACAATTTATTAATATACATTCATTTATATTATTTAGTATATCTAAAAATGAAATTGAAAAAAAATATTAAATTAGACAAATGATAATAATAAAACAACCAAATATAATAAAAAATATATAATACAAATAAAAATATGTTATTTTTCCTTTTAAATATTATACACTGTGCAAAAACTGTAAATTGAGAAACAATCTATAAAACAATTACGATTTACATATTTTATATTTTCTTATAAACATTACAGATTAATATATAAAAATATATTTAAAACTCTCTTACTGATTTATTTTCATTTTAATTTAAAAAATTAAAACGTATACCTCTATAAGTTTAATTTTTCAGATCTTGTTTATACTAATCTTGTTTAAATTCTCATTCTCTGTTCATTAGAGAACGAGAATTTAAACAAGTTAAATGAAATCTAAAAATGTAAAAAATATACAACTACACTCCTTTGGATGTTATGAAACAATACATACTAAAAGGTATAAAAAAAATCTTACATAATTAATTTTTATTTTGTAAATGCATTGAAGTTGCTTCTGTTGAGTGAAATAACCAAAACTGGGATATATCTATACATTATAATTAATACTAATAAGCTAGTATTAACAATAATATTCAAAATATTTGAAAAAAAAAACGTTTGTTTCTATTTTTTCTCATCAACCTAACTCGTCCTCATGTGGAATTTGAGAATAATATTAAAATTATAACTAGGCAGTAAAAAAATACATTCAAATTGAGCTTTTAAAGCTTATTTATCTAATCGATATCCAAAAATAGAAATTAAATTATATTTATATTTTCAATAAAAAAATAATAATTTAACTAATATCGATAACTATAGAACATTTACAATTAATTATATTTACACGTTTATTAAAAATAACTATAAACTAGGATGTCATTACCATTACGTTTCCAATTTACTTTGACTAGTCTGCCGTGATGGTTCGCGAGAGTCGTCGGGTTTCGCATTGTCGCTTAGTACTGGTCGTGCTGAAAAAAAAAACAATTTACTAAGTTAATATATTTATTAAGAAATAGTTAACTAATCAATCAATTATTTTTTAATCTTATACTGATAGTAGATTCGAATTATATTTTCATAGAACTCTTGTCTCTTTTAATTCAAAACTAAATTTGACATCCGGTTCCGCTTCCACTTAAATTCGATAATAGAGATTTTTTTTATTTCATTATTTTTATATCTTTGTATGTAAAATAATTAAATAAAAAACTATTGAGAAGCATTGCCATAAAGACTATTGAGGATTACATCTCTATCAGAACAAGTTAAACATTGTACATTTTGATGTTGGACCATCTACAGCGCTCGAGAGCCCTGAGAGCGTCTGATTTGGACAACTGACCTAGTAAAAGGAAAAGGCAGCACAATATCGTTCCACCAACCGTTATTGGTTGCCTCGAACTTTACAAAGCACACAAAGTAGGAAATGAAAGTCTGTTAATTCTTTGTTAATTAAACAGATGCTTATATATACATGCCTATATTGTTACATTTATAAAATGACGTAAATTACAGATTAAATGGATAACGTTAATATAAATGTTTTGCTTAAATTTTAATAAATGCAACGGCATAACAGAAAAACATTTTATTTTTCATCGTCACGCTGTATCCCTCATATAGCAGGGAAGAGGGAACCCAGTGTTCAGACACTCGTTTCCCCATTTTCCCTCGAATTTTGAGGCATTGCCTTTTGAGTGGTAGAATTTAACGCCGCGTTTTACCATGTTACCAGAGCGCAGAAATGAAAATATAAATGAATAATAATTAACTTCCCCGAGCGGGGATCAAACCCAGAACCACCGCGTTTACAGCCACACCCTCACACCACTTCGCCATGACGGCCTCTATCACAATAAGGTAATACATAAGGTATATACAACCCCTCCACCAGTATATAAGAAGCTGCATCACTATCGCTAACTCCGTGAAAGTTTAAGTATGTTAGAATCTTCTTAAGAGATTTACATATACGTGTTCTAATATATAAACTAAGAGGATTTGGATACTCACCGAACATTCTGAGCAATATCTTCTCTATGCCGTGAAGAGGGGACTCGAATATTATGCACAATAGCATGGCGAGGAAGAATGTCAGTATAATGTGAGATATTGCATTCGCCGCCTGGAAACAAATTAAAACAGATGTTTAATCTACTTGGTTTTATAAAAAATTTAATTTAACATTTATAATTCATTTATTTACTTATTTTTTTAAAAGTATATGTCTTTTTTTAGATAGTATGAGTAACTTATAACAGGGGACCCATTTATAGCAGGAGAATCAGTTAGAACGTTCTCGTGAAACACACGGCTTTCCATTTCCCATCACTTTACTGAGATATTGAGGGTCTAAGTACCAAAACTAGGAAATAAAAATAATTCGTTCCCTCAAGTGTTCCATTAAAGTCACGTATTTAGTCAGAATGCACACTGAAAAACCTTGCAGCACCTCTCATTAAAATTGTAAATCTCAAAAATACCCTAAAAATATAAAACTCTTTTCAATTTTCATATAAAATATTAGCATAAACTTACCACGGTAAAGAATGTGATATGAAGAGGATGCCTCAACTGCCCCACGTAGTATAACTCAATAACTCCGTTCACCAAATAAGCGCAGAAAGTCAACCGAGCGATGGGCACTAAGAATTTCCAGTTTAATAACTTTCCTAGGAAACCTGCAACAAGTGATCGCTTTTATTTACTTCTATGCTATACTATAAATAGAAAAGATATTCTTTATTTAGTCACTTATTATATTTATTTGTTCCTAGTATTACGCCATTCCGTTCGTCACATTCCATTTCATTTTCAAGATATGGGGTGGCTAAAGTCAACGCTAGGTTTGGTCTTCTTACCAGCCCAAGGAAATAAAGTATTGAAGAAGAAGAAGGAAGTAAAGAATTCTTTCAGTCGAGTAGGAATCAAAGCTACCATCACGTTTAAAGGCCGACTTTGTACCATTGCGACACAACGACCTCAGGCCTCAAACAAGACTACCTATATAATATTATGTATATTTTATATATAAATGTTATTATCAATCTAATTTAATAAAAAAAACATTCGTTAAAATTACAACACGCGCCTGTGCCGATGCCGAAGGCCGTTTCATATGAATATTATATATGAAAGCCTTTTTTAAAGTACTCTATAAAATTGCTTTTTAGTCCTTTATTAAAAAACAATAATACCCATTGCCTTTTTATTCAAAATATGTATTAATTATTATTTCATACTAGCTTGTATTGTTTTATTAGCTTTTATAATATTTTTTTTTGTGTTAATGTTTTTTTTTCCAATTTGTATTTTACGTTATGGACACAAGATAAAAGCGAAAAAAAAATAACACCTTGTCAACTATACCTTAAACCTACAAGCTCACAGTCGCGATATCATTATGTAGTCAGGCACCATTAAAATATTTTTTTAAACCTTTACTTCCGTATTCCGCGTATAGAAGGGTAGACAGAGAAAAGCTAGTGCTAAGACACTCCGTCCCCGACTTCCTGTCGAGTTTACGAGACATTCCGTGATCAAATGCGTATCTTAACGCCGCGCTTTGTTTGGTTGCCAAAGCGAGGAAACGAAAATGGCTCATTCCTTCGAGTAGAAATCGAACTCACAACCGTCGAATTTCAATTGTCCTTACGGTGTAAGGACGGATTCGTAGTGCGAATTTGTAGTAAAAAATCACCAATTTGAAGTTTAAAACCGCTAATTTCCTGCGTAAAATTACTAAAAATCTATAAACAGAAACACCGTCCTTTCATTTCATTATACATTCTAAATCCATCCAATAAGCAAAATGGGACCATTTAGTGCTATGAAATATTACCACCATTTCTTATGCCGCGTTATCCTCTTCCATTTCACCAGATCTAAATGCGCGAAAAACAAATCATAACCGATCGATATTCGTATTGTCTTGAATATAAAATTCCACCTCCCTTTCTGCTTTTATTTCGTATATACTACTAAATATACTGGATATTCTTTGTGGACGCCAAATATTATTGTAATTTTGAACTACTTACCTTTAAACTAAACTGAAGAAAGGTAAAACAACTAAAACTTAATTCTTTTCTTCTCTAAAATAAAAGTATATATTAATTTCTTACCCCCATTCCCAGTAGCACAGGCAATAACAAGCCAGCCATTCGCAATACTCCAAGCGAATTTATGTAAGGAAATGTACGCGGCCGCTTCAATAGAGCTGTACTGATACCATTCTTGATAAAATAAACTCACGGAGAACGTAGTCACTGTGCCTAACGTGACACTGGTGATCCACCCAAAAGTCTTAAGAAGATTCGAAAATTCATAGCTGAAAATAAATAAAAAAGTTATTTATAGGGTTCCGAATCTCCAAATAAAGAAAACTAAGTGTACTCGTCTCGTCGCTGGACTCGTCCACCGAGGTTATGTTCTCCTTTATTTGAATGTATGTTTATATCATTATTATTTCATTGTATACAAAATGAATGCCTATATGGGGGACGTATTTGACCGGTATTTTTTTATTTATATATTTTTTTTATTTACTACGACCGTGTTATTTAAAAAATAATAAAATTCACTCAAAAAGATTGTGAGCAGTCATCCGTCACCTGTCATCCGTCACCCGTCGACTAATCTAGTGTACCCAACAATATATGGGAGCTTTCCCAATCATTAGAAGCTAAAAAAGATATATTTTTTTATGTTATGTTAATCAAAACTTACTTTTCCTTTTGTATTCGATGTAGTATGTACCCAGTAAGAATACCCATGAAGTACGGTGTCATCTTCATATGTGTTCTTATATATGCTCCAACAAAGTAAAAATTTGTTGCGAAGTCTGTGAACTCTCTGTAAAACAAAACTTTAGATGAGTTCTTATAGAAATTATAAATTACATACTTTTTTTCTAAATCTTATCTAAAAAGTTTCTATCAAATACATATAAATCTAGCAAACAAAAATAAAAAAAATAATAATGCGTTATTTAAGCCGCTAAAGGTTGAATGATATCGCACACATATTTTTTTAGATTTTATGTTGCTATTGACTTTTGTAAGTCTTTATTACATTGTGTAAAACCAATGGTCGTGGATTTCATTCTCAGTTAAAGAGATGCCTATTTCGGATCTGAAATAGATAAAATGTAGGGAACAGAGTAATTCATCACTTCCTTCTTAGGAGACACGTAGATAAGAAAATATGAACGCTTACAATTTGTATAAAATTATTCCAAATAAAAACTAATAAATTTAAAAATGGCTCAAACATTTAATCTAGACTTCCATTTCCATTTCATAAGTAATGAAACTATAATGAAAGTTTCTTTGAACTCCTAAGCCCCCAGTAATATAAAATATACAGAGGGGTTGTAACACCCCTCTTACATAAGAACTAAGGAAAAGAAAACACAATAATAAAACTTACTTTGCATAAAACAGCAACGTTGGATCCAATTTCTCTTTATACGTAATGACAGATGGAACGGCGAGAGATATGATAGTAGCGATAGCGGCTACTATGGGGCCCAACCGCCTGAAGTGCCACAGACAGTAAATAAAGATGGGAGCTATAAAGAATAATTGAGTATCCACTGCTAAATACCACGACTGGAACATACACTGTGGAAAAAATATATTTTTTTAAGTACTTGTATACTTTAAATGTTATGTATATTTGTATTTTTCCGAGAGGTCGTCGTGGTGCAGGGGCACAAGCGTGCGATTGAGGACTCGATTCCCCACTCAAAGGACCTAAATATTTCGCCCTGATAACGAGACAAAGCATGGCGGTGAGTTCCACTACTTAATATGCATTGCCTTAAGAATTCGGCGAAAAGTGGGGTCTTAATGAGAACGGAGGTCTTAACCCTAGGTCCCCAAGTTCCTTTTGCCTACCAAAGATAACAAAAAATAACAAATTAAAATAAACAATATAAAGCTTTTTTTTCCGTCACACATGTAGCAGGGAGGGCAGAGGGAACCTTGTATACAGAGGTTTCGCTCCTCACCTTCAATTTGACATCGCATCGAAATTTTGCGTGTTTAGTAGGTGCGGAACTTAACGCCAGCCTTTTAGCAAAGCATAAAATTATAAATAAAAAATTTAAAATATTACTCACCAACTTATCCGTACCAACATAGTTGTTGACATATAATATATTAGCCCACCACATATCTTTACATCTCTCTTGCTCCAATTGCAACTTGCCTTCCCATAGAGGCCCCTCCCCAATCTTAGGCAACCATGTCATATAGAATAGTATCACGACGAAATATGCTGGAGTTACTCTGAAAAGAATAAACAATATAATATATTTTATCATATCTTAGTATAGAATAGAGATGGTGGTGCAGAGGCCAAAGGGTACGCTGGTGGACCCAGGGTACTTGGTGACTGTTATTGGTGCGATGGTTGTGGATTCTAAGTTCGCTCGAGGCAATGAATTATTTAAAATGTTCATTTCCATTTATTTAAAATTGTCAAAACTGGATTTCCTCAGCCCACCATTTTATGAGAGTAAAACGCGAAGCTATTTTTTTTTTAATATTTCGTACTACAGAAATAGCTTGTACAATATGCTAATTTCCAAAATCTAATTAAAGTAAGTGCGGCATTTCATTCCGCCACCTAACATATCATTTTCCTAAATGTTTACTGCTTATCCTAGAAAAAATAAAAATGAAAGATACGCGAATATGGACGTACCAACGCAAGTGATAGTAAATTTTTATATCGGTTATTAGAGCAATGTTAATTGGACCCACCAGCAGTGGTCGGTGTCCAAGAGGTGCGGGTTCGAGTCCCGCTATGTTCAAATTTTATACGTTTTCTAATTAAGTATCCTTCTTTCCTTATAAAAAATGTTAAAAATAACCAAAAGTTGATTTCAAAAATATATCAATAACAACTTAATAATATACATCGTTTATTTGATGAAGTAGTCCAATACGATGCCTCGCTATCACGCTCCATTCCACTACTACATAACTAACACAATAAAACTACTGATGAGATTGCAATGCAATAAACAGTTTCGATAAAATAAACTAGCTGTTTGCGATGCGACCTAATTGTGAATCTCGACATTGGAGAATAATAATTGGAGAATAATAGAAGAGTATACAGAAGGAACCTAGCCTTCTTGCCTTCCCTGGCGTGGGAATCGAACTCACAACCGTCGCGTTTAGAGACAAATTGTTACATTTGCATTAACATTTTTATATAAATTTTCATATATATTTTTAATTAACTATTCCACTATTTACTTCTTATCCAGTGATACCCAAAACAAATTGCTAGAAAACAAAATTTTGCCTATAATTATGTATATCTATTTTCAGCTTAACGCTTTCTGAGTTCGTACCTCAAAAGGAAAAAACGGACCCTTCATAAGACAATTCCATTGTCCGTCTGTCAAGACCCTTTATATCAAGATCGCGTGGAAGTATACTCATGAATGAAGTGATGTCTCACTTCGCCAAACAATCTCCGTTTAATATCAAAAAGTAAAGTCAGTAAAATTACTATTGAAAATTGGCCTCATTTTTCAAATAAATGAAATATAGACGAGGGTTATTACTATTTCCTCTTTTTGATAAAAATATTAATATTTAATTTCACTCAGCCAAGTCAAAGTTACAATTTAATATTATCATACCTTTTATTGACAATTTTTATATTAAGCAATATATTTTGATTTTTCTTTACATAAACAATCTTAGTATTTTAAAGTCTCACCTACATACAAATTCAAAAATCAAGTTTCTTTATATAAGACTAGCGGACGCGCGCAGCTTCGCTTGCGTATTTAAGGGTGAATTCTAATAACCCATGAAACATTTTTAAGAGTCAATGAAATATTTTTAAGAGTCTAAATTTAAAATTTTATAAAAATCGGTGGCGATTTAAAGATTTTTCCATACAAACTTTCAACCCCTTATTTGCACCCTTAGGGGGTGAATTCTAGAAAACCATGAAACATGTGTTTAATTATATACGTATAAGAGTCTGAATTTCAAATTTTATAAAAATTGGTGACGATTTAAAAAAAACCTATACAAACTTTCAACCCCTTATTTGCACCCTTAGCGGGAGAATTCTAGAAAACTATGAAACACGTATTCAATTAAATACTTTTAAAAATTTAAATTTCAAGTTTTATAAGAATCGGTGCTGATTTAATTTTTTTTCCATACAAACTTTCAACCCCTATCTCACCCTTTAGGGTTAAAATTTTACAAAATCCCTTCTTAGTGGATGTCCAGATTACGAAAGTAAACATCTGTCCAAATTTCTCGTTTCTACCATCAGCAGTTACGGCTGTGCGTGCGTCTTACCTCAGTCAGTGAGGACATGTCCTTTTATATATATAGATTTTCTTTAGCTTTATATTGTACCCCACATAAAGTAAGGTAAGCATAGAGACAAGACACTACATATTACGAGGTATACCAATAACTAGGTGTCCTCTGTCTATCATACTATTCAGGGAAAATCGTACCGAACAAATAAGGTCCGCTATCTTTAAAGGGAAAACGTATTACCGGACCCATAAATATTTCGATTTTTATTATTATTTCTATTTGCTGTAGAGCAAATATAGGAAAATATTGTTTTTCCTATTCCCAAGTGTAGCTACTTAACGTTTTTTAATAAATATTGTTTATCGTAAGTAATATTTTACCCTTAAGAGTTTTCGACCAAACAATGACTATGAAATTATCTTCTTGAAATTATACTGTTTATTATATTTATTATCTGTGGACAGACGTATTGCATACAATCAGCACCCTATTCGCGGTGCAGTGGTACAGTTACTGACTGTAAACGCGACGGGTGTAGGTTTGATTCTAATTCGGGGAATGAATTATTTCTCACTTTCTTCAGAGAAATTGTCTTCATTTCAACTTCACTTGTCCACAAGAACTACTCTAACATTCCCCCAACTGGGAATCGAATCTACAACGCCACGATAACTTTCTCCCTTTATAATAATATAACCATATAATTAACTTTAATGAAAGACCCTTAAGACGTCGTACGGTATCAAAACAAGTATTTAACGTGTACAAACTGCTATTAAACTGTCAATCGCACGCAATCTAATTATGTTACGAGGCCCTACAATATTGATTTACACTAACCTCTATACGAAAATACCAAAGGAGTAGAAATGACCCTTGCCTATTATATTTTGTATACCTGATGTTAATATGCTACTATTATATTTTTTTTATTTAAAATATAAAAAAGAAATATAGAATATATATTTTTAATTAGCATGGTATGTATGGACCATCCATAAGATTCCCTATATCTTTATATTTTTTATATTTATGTGGCAGAAAGCGGGGAACAGAGTGTCTTAACAATAGGTTCCCTCTGCCTACCCTGATGTGTGCGGGATACAGCGTGAAGATGATTATTTGATTTATTTATATCTTCTTTATGTATAACGCATTTTGCAAATATCTAAGTGTATTCGATTGTCCTTCATTTTATGTTTGTTTATACTATTTTATACAAAATGTTATACATATTATCAAACGTATGGTAGCGTGTGTTACATTTATTTTGTTAATTCAATGTATTATTTAAACATTTTATTATAATAAAACAATAGCATTACAACCTTATTTATATAAAATACATAAAAAAAAGTTTTACCCCAATAAATACACCTGTTACCAAAAAACAATCACCAATACAAAAAATATAAAACAAAATTTCAAAGCATTCAAGCAAAGTCAAAACACCTCACCTAATATAGCGGAAAACCAATATTGGCAGTACGTTGAGACGCCCTCTTCGTTTGTCCAGTTCAATAAGCAAGAGACGGCTGAAGAGAAATGCACTCAGGAATAGAAAAGTATCCACTAGCAGCGTATTGTTCAACATGAACGCGTTGGCCGGGTCACGGATGAGCTGGAATCACAGTGGGAATAATAAAAAAATGATTTTTCAAAGTTTACTTTGTAGTGGGTACATTTATATTTTTACTGAGCGAAGGATAGATTTTACGTAACAATTGTTGGTTCGATTCCTGCTGGGGAAATACATATTTTCATTTCCGTAGTGCTAGTAACGATAACAGCGGTGGCGTTGAGTTTCCTCACCCATCAACACGCAATGTCTCGAAAATTGAAAGCGGGGAGCAGAGTGTCTTAACACTATAATTCCGCTGCCTACTGTGCTGTACGTGGGATAGTGATATAGGATAAAAGCATAACTTTAAATACTCATAAAAGAGTTATAAAAAAGTATTATTTTTTAAGCAATTTTGCTAATTAGGTAATAATATATTATCAAACGTCGCTTAAAAAAAATTTTAACACCGCAAAAACTGTCAAGATTTTTATTTATTGTAAAAAATAACTATCAATCTCCACCCTTTAAGCCTGACTGCGTTACCTTCCCTAACCTACTCGTATGTTAAACATTTGTGATAATAATTACATCTTACCCGATCCCAGGCTTCAGCATCCATCACTGGACCGCTACCAATAAACAGGCAGGCATGGCCGCCGATAATGAAGATCATGGCAAGAGCTTTTATACCGTTCACACATTCCAAGCCCAAACTATTATTTTGTTTCGTCGATAATATTTTCTTAGTATTATTTATTAATGAGAAACATATAATCAAATTATGTACGACGCTGTCCTTCTTTTTACTGGAACGCATCGAATATATTTCGTAACTAGTCGTGAATAGCAGGAGTATTCCGAAAAATAAGATGATACCTCTGAAATTATAAAAATATATATTTTTGAAATGGGACCTAAATTGAAATAAATAAGTGTAAATAAATCAATTTTAACATATGTATTGGTAACTATCGTTATAGTAATAAAAATCATAATATAATTAACACAAAAAGTATATTATTGTAAAACATAATATATTAATTGTAAGCTAGATTTTTTTAATAATTGTTTAAATAACAAAAAATTTGTTAAAAAAATATTTTAATTTTAGTAAGTTTTTTTGTGTCTAAACTGCAAAAAAATAATTATATATAATAAAATATAAGAAAATATTTAAATGACATGTATGTAGATACGAATATGACATATTGACTACAACTATTTAAGATTCGAATCCAACTTGTTTAAAAAAATAATCATATACTTATTTTTTTAGTGATTACTTACAAGAAAGCTATATCGAGTTTGTTAACGGTGATAGGTTTCCTAGTATAACAGTCCCTTTCAGTGACCACAACGCCGGTAGAGTTGCCCACCGTGTGGGACAGCACGTCGCTCACGAACCCGGCGACGGCGCCCGCGTCGCACGCGCTCGGCACGCACACCGCCCAACGCAGTGTTTCACCGCGTCCTGTTCTTATCTGGAAATAAATATTTATATATTTTAGCTCATGCTGTATCCCATACAGCACAGGGAAGGCAGAGGGAAGGCAGAGGGAGGATAACCTAGTATTGAGACATTCCATTAATTATATCTTATACCCAGTTTCCGCTAAATTCTGAAAAATTACATGTTGCGTGGATCTTGACGTGGATCTTTTCCTCCTTACCAAAGTGAAGAAATGAAAATATTCAATATTTTATTCTCACGAGTGGGACTCGAACCCACACGTCGCGCTTACAATAACACGCCTGTACCACTGCGCCACTGACGACACAATAATTAAATACTTTTTTATATTATTACTAAAATGACAATCTACAATTTTATGTTCCTAATTTACATATTTTCATAATAAAATATAACATAACACAGCTCGGTCATATTAAATTGGCAACAACTTCCTACAACCAAATGTAGTGTAATAATTTTGACAAATAGGATCAGGAAGCGAATAGAGGCAAATTATTATAATCAATGTAGGTACGTATGTATATATTATATTAATTTCCATGTCGATTTAAAATTTTAATAGTAAAATTAAACAAAATATCTATATGTTATTAATATAGTGAGAAATGAATCCAGCCGAGGCCAGTCGTGGCACAAAGTGTGACTGTACGGGCGACTAGTTGAGGGTTAGATCCACAGTGGAGGAAATGACATTTTATCTAAATAATATTTTCATTTCTACGCTCTGTGTCAAAGCAAAGGGAAAGCTTGGCCTTGAATTCCGCCACTCAACAGGCAATGCTTCCGGACTCCGGCAGAAAATGGGGAATGGAGTAGGTTAACACTAGGTTCCTTTCTGCCTACCATGCTGTGTACGGGATACACTTACGGACAGATTTTTTATGAGAAATAAATTACATTCGGCACTCAGCAACTGTTTTAAAATTAAATTAAATTAAATTAAAATTGGGCGGAGAGTGATGAGTGGCGTATCTTAAGCTTCTTACGATTTATTTGGTACTCAACTCAACCAGTTTCCAAGTGAAATAAATATCCAATAATAATAATTGTGTCACATATTAATAAAAAAAACAATAATTTATTGAATCAAAACAACTGAACGAATTCTAATAAAGAAATGCTTTGCTTTCATATTATTTATACTTCTCTTAATAAATTAACCACAAATACATAACATAAGAACGTACACCAAACAATAAGAAAACAAGTGAAATTTAAAGAAAATCTAACAACCACATATTTCTCAAAGAAGCCAACCAGTAATTGTACGAATACAGCGAACCTTTTGAAATGTACAGTACATTTCTCGTTTGTAAAACAGTAGTTTTTTTCAAAGGAAGCTGCCTCGGAACCTCAAGTAACACTACAAAGGCCAAGCTTTGTGTCCATCCAGCTTATTATGTGGAAAACAACGTATGACCCATTTGTACCAGTTCCTGTGACCGAGTGGCGTTTATGAGCCGTTCTACAACTAATGGACGTTAAGAGACCAACTTGAAAATTCTAGTGTTTCAAATTGCACTTACCTACCAGTTTAAAATGTCCACCTGTAATATGGCACCAGGCTTAAATTGTGTTGAATAGATTTTTATATTTTTTATTATTTACTATTTATCCCGCATATGATTATAGAGTAGGCAGAAAGAGCCTAGTGTTAAGACACTCTGTTCACCGTTTTCTGGCTGATATTGAGACATTGCTTCTTAATTAATGGAACTCAACGCCGCTCTTAGCTCACCATAGCGAGAAAATATTCGTTCAACCGAATGAGCATCGAATCTATAAATCATAGCGTTTACAAAACGAATTTTTACTACTGTGCCACAATGGCCTCAATATTTTAAACCATATTTATGAAATACTAGTGGACCCGGACGCGGCTACGCCCGCTTGAACTATACGAATATTTATTAAACATATTTATGAAATTATTTTCAGTTTTCAATAGAGAGATGCGTTAAGCAAGCTTATTTTGGGTGACGTTTTCTAACAACAAACTTTGCAAATCGTTGCTTAGCAACGACGGTTGTTATTAACATGGCGGAATAAATTGCATGTCAAATTAATAAGTATTTTAATATATTGGTATATATCAAAAATATTACAAATATGAGAAAAAAAGTATCCTATGTTCATCCCGAGACCCTCCAGTATCTCTATATGAGTATTTTATCACAATAGAATTAGGGGTTTGGGCTTGATTGCGTAAAAGACAGACAGACAGACAGAGTTACTTTCGAATTTATAATATAGGTATGGATAGTATATTCATAAAATTTGCATAATTTATACAAAAAGAAGCTCAAATTCAAATCAATTATCATATATGTAATCAAAAACCTAAAAGACGTCCCTAGTTTTCGGATTCACAAAACCTATAATTTAATACAACGATGACCTGATTCCTTTGAAGGATATTAACCACAAGCAGTTTTCCTGTAACATTTAAAAGCCAGTATTACACATTATTTAGAAACGTTAATTAAATAGAAATTAAAATACATTATTTAAACTTGTCTTTTAGTTATAGTTAAGTTAAATATTATTTGAATGCGACAATAAATATGTGTAATTTACTTAATAATATTTTCTTAGTCAACTTGAACAAATATCAAAATGTATACCTTTGTAACACAAAATAAATAAATAAATACATATCCAAGTTTATTTACTGCGATAAAATAACACCATTCGCAATGTGAGAATAAATATAAAGACTGCATTACGATAAGTGCGATTTGGGTTCCACTCAGAGTAAAATTTTTATACTTTTTACCAATTAAAAAAAAAACTATAATATTTATTAAAATTTATACTTCCAATTCTTCCCTGCTATGTGCGGGATACAGCGTGATGCTGATTTTTTTTTATAAATTAAAAATTATTCATATTTTACCAGTCGGAGGCTGTCGTGATGCGACAGTTGTGGATTCGATTACCTCTCAACGGATTGAAATATGAAATATTTTCATTTCTTCCTTGCGTTAACGTTAAGTTTTTTTTATATTACTGTAGTCACATTTTTTTCCTAAATATAATCTTTATACAACTACAATAAAAATTGAAGGGTATATGGGAATCTTTTACAAATGCTCTAGAAGATTTTTAAAAGTTTATTAAAAAGTATCATTTTCTGTTAAGTCAGACATAGTTTTGGTCCGTATTTACGACTATAATTCTGAACGATTTCTTTAAATTAGCTAAAACTAAAGATGCAGAGATGACCTATTCACTAGGTAGGTAGGTAGGATAGCTACAGAAAATAAAAACATCGATGAATAAAAAAAAGGAAAACAACCCTATTTCGATATTAAATTCGCCCACGAACCAATAAACCCCCTAAAAAACACAACGTATCGTGTATTTTAACCTTTTAAGTATCATAAAATAAAGGGAGTAATCTAATTTTTATTTAATAATCCAATACAATCCCGTATAATCCACAGAAGATTTGGAAGCTTCCAGAGAGCTTTTTTATTTGATACCGTTTTCCTCAACAAAAAGTTATTGTGTTACAATCTAACAGTTCCTTATCACGGTATTATTGCAGTAAAAAGTAATACATAAACAGTATTAGCTATTTAAATAAACTGAAAAAAAAACTAAATAAAATCTATAGAAATTTATTACATATCGAATCTATAAATATGTCATAATAGAAATCAAACCTACGACCTTTCAGTTTCGTTCGTGGGAATTAATCACTACCCCGCTCTGGTAACAAGGTGAAGCACGGCGTTGAGTTTCGCCACTAATTCACAATGATTCGAAATTGGATGGTACGCGTAACGGAGTGTGGTAACACTAACTACAATCTGGCAACCTTACTATATAAGTGGTATAGGCTACATAACACAGGAACCTTTCACTATAAGGTTTTCCATAGAGAATAATTAAGACTCTTCTTCTTTTTCTTCCTGGCATTAATCCCGGCTATTACCGGGGTCTGCCTTCCTACTTAACCTACTCCACTTTGCACGATCTTTTGCGTCCTCGGTGGTTAGACCATTGGCTCTCATGTCCTGCATCACGACATCCAACCAGCGCTTCCTTGGGCGTCCGGGAGGTCGC
>JAKRZM010000502.1:1039823-1095941 GCA_036379175.1 Heliconius cydno galanthus | reverse complement strand
GAGCTAAGGAAAAGAGGAGGGGAAGGGGGGGAGTTAGGACACCATTCTTACGGACTGGATGAGGATGTAAGAGTGGCGGCTCGAGGATCCGGGGTCGCGTACCCGTATGCCCACAAACAAATATCGGACAGATATTAGTCAGGACATCCTCTGGATGAAGAGAATAATTAAGACTATAAATATATTTCTTTGTTTATTTATGCTAAATGTTTCCAACACAACAGGTAACCAACATTCAATTCAAAATGATAATAAAGAATGAATAATTATTATATCATCAAGAAACTATCGACGCCGTTATGTCGCAGTTAAAAATATGAAATAGTAATATGTAATAACGTAATTGGTTAAATAATAATACATATAAGCTTAGAATTATAATTAAAGTACTAAAGTGGTTTACTTAAAATGTGTAGCAAAATAACACTTTAGTTACCCACAATTGTATAACAATATTTTATGTCAACACAATGTAAAGAATAAGAAGATAATGTAAGGAGAAGTTTATAAGCAGAGAGAATCTAGACACTCCGTTCTACAGTTTCCGGCGAATTTTTCGGGCCATTGTGTGAGTGGCGGAATTCAACGCCGGACTTTTGCCTTGGTGTCAGAGCCAAGAAACAAGAACATTCATAAATAATTATTAATTCCCTATACTGAAAACACCCCCGTCGCGTTAGTCACACCCTTGTGCCCCTGGGCCACGACGGTCCCTAACATAACCTTTGATGGCTTTTGCTCGGTGAAAAGAAAGATAGCGAAAAAACAATTCCATAATAATAAATAATAATAATTATAAAATAAAGAAACCTATATATGTCTATAATTCCAATATAGATCTTAGAATTCTAATGTCGTCCCACTTATACCGGTACGCGCGTCAACCTTCCACATTTCCGGTATTTATTTCTAGAACATTATTCACATGCCGTACGGAATAACAAAGTTTATTGATCTTTGACTTTTATAATTATATGAGGTTTATTTATTGGATTTTGGGTTAAATGGGATATATACCATATAGTATATATACTATATTTTTTGAACACAAGGCTTATTAAGAGACATCGGCTTTGTCTGAAGTACAGTCCAACTCGATATGATAATTATATGTTTAAATTTCACATGGATTCATACAAAAATTTTTTTTGAAATGAGAAGACTTAAGAGACGTCTACAACTAAGACTTTATTTCCCAAAATATAAAAAAAACATATTTTGTTTTAAAAATTATCACATTAAATTAAAGTTTAAATATTACGTTAAACTTGCCATTTACTCATTATTATTTAAAATAAGAGGGGTTTTTTAATAAATACTTTATCATGTGCTGTGCATCTTTAAAATTAATTCATAAGAAGCTTTATGCACTTAATATACCTACCCTTATATCATTAATTATTGTTCATTATATTTATTAAAAATGTTTTATAACATATATACATATATGCAGAATTTTATGCTATCAGCATAAAATAAAATTATTTTCTCACCTTCTTTGATTCATCGTTATGCTTCCACTTGATAGTAGCTAAGCAGTACTGGCCTTCGACAGTGATGCCATCTCCTGGCTCCTTTATTCCCACGCACTCATCGAAGTTTCCCATATGATAGGAAGACCCGAAGAGCAGTCCTTGTGGAGATTTTGCTGAGGCATCAAACACTGTAATAATAAGTAAAATTTATATGATTAAATTGAAATTAATTACATTTAAATATGTTTTGAATAATAATCGAAAACAAACAAGATATTGGTTATAATATTGAACATGGGGTTGCTTATTTGTAATTTGATCAATTTCCGAAAAGAGGTTGTAAATTAATTCCATAGGAACTAATTTGCTTTTCTAATACTCTGTGCTGAAATTTGATAAATTAATAATAATAAAAAATAGTGAGCACAGTTTAAATAGGTAATGTATTTTTTAAATTATTAAGTATTAAATTTTACAGGTCTTTTTATATACAAAACAACTAACGTATCCTGCATATAGCAGGGTAGACAGAAACTTTGAAACTTTTGAAACGGAGATATTGCGAGACCAGGCGTGGAATCCAATAAGTCATTCACCAGACTGGGAGTCGAACCGACAGCTATCCTATCGCTCTCCCATTGCGCCATAACGGCGTCGTAGAAATACTTATTATGTCCATTTGATTAGAATTATTTATACTGTTTTTTAAATTATTTAGCAAATTTCGTACATAACAACCTTTCCACGAAAGATCTGGTTATATTATTATTATTTTATATTTAAATCCTTCGTGGAATTACATCTCTATACTTTTTTTTTATGTTGATATTTAAGGTGTAATATTAAATCTTATATCGAAATATTTAGCTGTTTAAAATATAGAATGTCTTCTGTGAAAAGTAAATAAAAGTACTATTACAAAAAAATCTCATATAAAGCAGGGAGCACAGAAGAGGGAACCTAGTGTTAAAACACCCCCCTATCCCCATTTTTCATCCAATTCTGCGAGACTGCGTGTGGCGTAGCTGAATTCAACGCACCGCTATGCATTATTACAAGAGCGAGTAGACGATAATTTATTCTCCTTACTGGGAATTGAACCTACATCCTTCATGTTTACAGTCAGAGGCGTGGGAGTGGTTCTGCGAGGTCTCATTGATTTATTTTTTGCTACAAATAAATATTTTTACACAAATAGTAAGTACCTATACAAACAGGTATAAGAAAACATAATCTAGCACCTTCAAAGACTTCAATCACCGAAATCCTTTTAGTAAAGAAACATTTTAATATAAAATAAGTGTTCACGGAAAATATTTCGCAATTTTTTTCCTGCAACACGATCGCGAGCTCAAAAATAAGATTTACTTAAGATTAGGTTAGACGTCGACTTCAAATAGAATACAAATCTTATAAAGAAATTTAGTTATGTTATATACAAATTTTAAATGCTAGCACCTTATTGATGTTTCTTTTAATGTTTAAATGACACTATAGTTTGACACTTTGGGCAGTAGCTAACAGATACAGGATAAAGAATACAGACTACGGGAAAATGTACGGAACATCGAATTTTCTTTAATCTATCTCCAAATATTAAAATATGCGTGACTAAAATAGTTTTATTTTAAATATGTGAAAATCTGGAAAACCAAAAATTTTATTTTAGCCATTTGGTAAAACTACCGACCCAGCAATATCTAAAGCGACGAACGGATCGAAGTGACTCAACTTTAGTCTGAGTAAAAAAGTTCGCATATAATTTTTAATTACAGTTGTTTACAGAAGCTCAATTTTATTGTTGTATAATAATTAATTAATATTTACAGCAGAAGTTGAATAACCTTATTCTGATCGTTCATTTAACTTATTTTTTTCCTCAGCTCAGATCTCCATAAAATATTTGAATTAATTCTCAAAAAGAGAAAAAGAGAGAAAAAATAAATAAATGGAATTTAGCCTTGAACTGAAATATCATATTGTCCGATAATTCCTCCAATTATTACGCGTCCTAAGGATAGGTGAGGACCAAGTATGATGATTAAAATGCCTGCACGCCGCTAATAGGAATTCTCATACGTGATTTTATTATAGATATCGTTTAATATATTTTAACATCCAAGTCATCCATGTCATCCAATTTAAGACAGCGGGAATCCGCTGGATTCAAAGGGCACAGGACCAGACGGAGTGGCGAGAAGTAGGGGAGGCCTATTTCCAGCAGTGGACGTTGAAAGGCTGATGGATGGATGGATGGAAGTTTATTATTAAAGAAATTAAATATAATTCATGTAAAATAAAACCTTCAACACCAAATGTGTCAAAACATAAGAAATAGTCACAACTTCAAATCTCAAGTGTTCGCGGAAAATTACGTAAAATATTTTAATTATGTATGTAATTTAGTTACGCTTAGGTGGATGTTTTAAATAATGTAACAAAGAATAATCTACGTATACAATCATACATAAATATGATTGTAAGATTATTTTAATTTTATACTTATAAACATTGAGGCCGGCCTCAATGTTGATTATAATAAATATGAAAATTGTGGGGTGGACCTCCACTCGGGGGAATATTTAAATAATATTTAAAGGTATGTTAAACGCATATGAGAAAACATATTTAGGCAGAAAGTAGAGAACGAAATATCTAAGGCTAATAAAGAAATAAATTAATAGAAAATTTCTATCATTGTATATCTAGCTATACATGCCACCATGTCATACTTGCCAGTTGGTACTTAAAATCCTTCCTTTTAAAATGTTATCAAATGTACATATTTGGAAATGTAATACTAAGGAGAAGTCGACTCCTAAGTAAAACTTAATAAAACTCCAATCCGCCTAAGCATTACCCGTTCATTTCTCTTTCGCAATGGAAATCAGGCTTAAGAATATGTCATAAAGGCAACTCTTATTTAGTTCCATTCGACCACGCGGGAAAAGCTGCATGTAAAAGCTAGTTTACTATATACCTACGCGCTAAATTTTCCGCATAAATAAAAATAAAATATATATTTACAATTAAATTTATTTAATTTAGGAAAGGTGCTTAATTCTAACGACTACATAGATATTTACTGACCGTAAAAATCAAACATCGCTTACGAGAGGTGTGTTGACACTCATCCTGGACAAACATTAATGTGTCGAACAATTTATTAGCATTTTGCTTATTTCGCAAGTCACTGAGCAATTATTTATTTCTGATAACGTAATATTTAAATAAAAATAATTTAGACACAATGTACAGATCCGGTATATAGCGAAAGAAAAAATGGGGGACCTTCTCTCCCTCCCCTCCTATGTTAATGGTAATAGATATACCTATACAAAAAAACTGTATTGGCAACTGTCGAGAATCTAATTGGTTAATTATTATTAAGCACCAGGTATATAGTGAGATTTTCCAACCACAACAGGTAAAATAATTTCTATTAATGTGGTTGTCAAAATTTTATTTTTAGCTGTCCTTTTAAAATTTAATGAACTTTAATATTTTATGAACACATCCATTTAGCTTAGCTTTATGGGTTTATGCAAAATAAATGTTAGTAAAAACTTTTATTTCTGAATGAAATCGGCCTGCACCGTGCCGTACTTGACATGACATGACATGTGGCTAAGAGTGAATTCTAATGTCATTCATGTGTCAAGAGGTGTCATTATATTTATTCTTCGTGGCGCAGTAGCACAGCATCTGACTGTTAGCGTTGGGTTCGTGAGTTCGATTCTCACTCGAGGTAATAAATTGTTTTCATTTCCTCGCTCTGTTTACAAGATGAAACGCGACGCGTGAGTTCCACTAGTCAATGTTGAAAATTGTGTGGGAAGTTTATTATATGATACATACAGCAGGGAGGTAGAGGGAACCTAATATCATATAGGTAATTATTAAAGTAGTATAGCGTGAAGGTGTGAAACGTACGTAAGTGGCAGATCATACTCGCCTGCAAGTTTCAGTGGACATGGAAGAAATGGCATTACCTTTATAAGTTGTTTCGTATTTTTACATGGAAAATCAGGGAACCTAGTGCTTAGTTAAACACACTGTTCCCATTAAGATACTTCCGTTCCTCACTTATTATTAATAATTATTTAATTTACGTTAGTTTGCCTTAAAATAAGGCCTGCAGTTTATAATACAAGACAAGAACAAAGAGGTACAATCCTACAAATTGCGGAAGACGTCTGGGCTCTCATATCGCAAGCAACATTTTCCGCGATGACATTGATGTTCCGGGCATCGTATTACATATAAAACTTTCATATATATAATATGTATATAACTACATATATCTATCTATCTTAATTTATTTCTAATTAATATCTTGGGTAATATGTTCAATTATTATTACCAACTTATTGTTAATTATCTATAGCTTCAAGCTGAATCCAGAATATAGCAGATTAGGCAGAAGAACCCTACTATTAAGACACTCCAGGTTTGAGACATTGTACATGGATTGACTTGTGTCTTGTGTGTGCTTGAATTATTATTTGAATGACAGACATTACTTTAGCATTCAAATAATGATTTTCTCTCTAAATATACTATAAGGAAATAAATAACTTATATCTCATTAAACATCATGACAACTTCGTAAGAAGGTCTTCGATAATAGATCGTAAATATATTTATGTTCTGTTGTATATTGATAAATTCTATTTAAATAAAATATTAATCTAACTAGTGCGTGCGTAGCGCAGGGGCACAAGTATGTGACTGTAAACGCGACTGGTTGTAGGTTCGATCCCCATTCGAGGAAATGAGTATTTATATAAATTTATATTTTCATTTCTTCGGTTTGGTGTCAAGGCAAAGCGCAGGGTTGAGTTCCGCCACTCAACACTCCTGAATTCGGCGGAAAGTGGGGAGTGGAGTGTCTTAACACTAGGTTCCTTCTGTTTATCCCGCTGCAAGCGGGATATAGCGTGAAGCCTACTTGATATTTTATAATTTGACTTTCATTATTAAGTATCCATTCTAGTCTTTAACCAACTAGCCTAATAATGATATTTATTCTGTAAGTTGATGAAGTGTGATTAATACCAGGCCTTTCAGGTCAGCTTACTCATTAATAGTACACAACATGGATGGTTTCCATGAGGTGCCTTCCAAATTCCGATACGTATATATTTTTTAAGTTTTCTAAAAAGTAAGTATATCTATTTACAAAGCCATTTTATAAAAATGAGAAATTGAAATTTTATTTTCATATCAGTACAAAATTATAAAAAAATACTTTACAATATATATGGGTATTCGTTAACAAAAGGTTGATATAAAGTCGGTCAGTGCAACCGATGTTTATATATGCAAAGCAATTTGTCACGTTGGCTTTTCAAAAAATCGATTTCCCATCAATTATATTTTGAAACTTTCAACCACAGCCTACCCATATGGTTAATAACTGTTTTTAGTTCGTTTTTAAAAGCGAAATTAATATTGGATTATAGGGAACATCGAAGTTACTTATTTGTCTAAAATTAGTAAATATCTTTATCCATTGTATTGTACGATAGTTGTAGAATAGTGATAAAGAATCGCTTACTATCAAATAGTAAAATAGTTGAAAACCTTATCAAATTTGTCGTTAAAATGCCTATTATATTATAACAAATTCTTTTTTTTTTTAATTTATTGATAAAGCGCGGCGTTGAGTTCTCCCACTCAACACGCAATGCCTCCAGAATTTGACAGAAAGTGCGGAACGAAGTGTTTTAATACTAGATTCCCTCTGCCTACCCTGCTGTGTGCGGGATACAGCGTGAAGCTGATTGAATGCTCTTTTAAATTAGTCTACGCAACGTTGTTCTGTAAAGATATTATATTTTATACGTTTCTTGTTTTTACGGTATAATATCCGCATATGATTTTGAATATGCGCGGGTAAGAGTTACCACTTCCTCGTTTACTTTCATCTTCGCCTCAAAGTATACGTCCAAGGTACTCCTCACGATCAATTCGTCTACTAACTTTACTTAATCTCTTGTATTTTCAAATTTCACTGGGATATTTATCTGAATCTCCTACAATTCACTCTAGTTATACAGGGTGGAAGAGGCAGCGCTTCTTTTACTGAAACTGCATATAGGGTAAAAGATTTCAAACCCAGAATTAATAAAAATAATCAAGGTACCTCAACGGTTTGGACGTAGGATTTTTTTTTCATTTCACGATTTTTATCCATACCTGTATTTCGTGTCACGCACACATATGTGTGCGACGTTGCCGCTTTGACAGGTAAGTGTGTGCGTGCCTATGTTATACTTTACAAATGGCGTTTTATTTTAAAACGATAATTTTATTATTTATTTTGTTTGAAAAAAAAACTTTTTCATTTTTGAGAATAATTTTTTTTTCCGAATTATATTAGGCTTTTATAGAGTAGTTAAAACTGTGGTTTCATTTAAAGTGGCGCTGACAATTCCACCCTGTATATTCGTATATCATAATTCAAATACAAATTTGAATTTAGAATTAGTCTGTATGCGGTAAAAGTAGACGCGAGAGGTACAACAAGGAAACCACTACACTGCAGATCTCGATCTGTCTCTAAAGCAGAACTGGTAGAATGACTTCAAATTTGGTTAGATATCCGGAGGAGTTAAGGAAGTGGAGGCGAGCGTTAATACTCATTTCCAAAGGTCAGCTTAAAATTGGATCGCTAGCTTCTTGCAAAGCGATGGGCAATCTTATGGTGAATCCATGGAATACTAAGTAATTCCTTCTCATGATGTTAAACTCACTATTTTCTTAAATATTATATTTTTTTAGCATTTCATTAGAATTTGTCCTTAACAGTTATCTATTGATTTTTAAATAAGTCGCAAAACGAGATATCGTAACGTGATTTGGTAAGTAGGAACTTTAATGACCACTTAACTCGCATTTGTATGCAAAGTTTGGACTGTAGGAAGATTTAAAATAAACTATGTGGTTACTTAAATAATAACAATTTATTCTAACTTTAATGTATTTCCGTCAACTAGTTTAACTAGTGTTTTTTTTATATATTTTTTAATATATTATTCCATAATTGGTAAAGAAAAATACTTTTTTAGTAAACGTATGAAAATTTTAACATCGGTATTTGATCCTGGAGCTTTCCATGTCTAAGGGTCACAAATTTGAATCCCGTTACGTTAAAATTTTTATATATTTTAATTTAATCTACCTTCCATAACTTGATAAATAAAACAACGAAAATTTTGGGATTTCAGGAAACATACAAATTTGGCATTTAATAACTAACAATTTGGTGAGTTCAAAAAACCCAGACCAATTAAAAACCACAAATTACAAAAAAATTGACTAAATCACGATAGCATCACCAAAATTTATTTTTATTGTCTTTATACATAGTCTGTTCTTTAATTCTCGCTCAAATTTCGTATTACGCGGTGGAACTTAACGGTGTGCTTTGTTTGTACTTGAACGATGAATTAAAAATAATTCATTCCCCCGAGTGGGAATCGAACTTTGCCCCCAACAATCCAAGGTTGCCGTGCCATGACAACGGCAACCACTATACCACACTATAAAAAACCAAATCATTTTTTTTAAATATCAAACTACATACTTATGTAGAAATATAACCATTCCTTAAATCCTATACTGTTGACAACACATTTCCAAAGCTACTTAGCAGTCGCTCCATACGCGACCTTGACGCCCGCGAATGCCTAACGACTAAGACATTCGGGGATGTGAGTCACATGAAGATGTGCTTGTGATATTGACCTAAATTGTGTAATGCTTAATTGGTCTTTCATGTACTTTGTTCTACTTTTTAGGCTTCCGTGCCTCAAAAGGTAAAAATGGAACTCCTATAGCATCAGAGATCGTGTGGAGGTATCAAGCTGAAATTAATATCAAATATTCAAAACAACTTTCCCCTGGGGGAAGAGAGAAGCAGAGAAAAATCATGCTTCTAAGTCAATGCAATTAATATATATAAGAAGCATTTTGCATTTTTGCTGTATTTTATGTGGAGTGATGCTTTTTTTCTAAATAGATCTTCTAGAGAAATATTTTTTACATAATTAAGGCAAATACTGAATGAACACGATTGGAATAGGTATTTAATAATCCCATTAATATTCCTGTTATAAATATCCACATATATTCCTATTGTATCTAGGTACATATATACGAGTAAAACACTAGGTTCTACTATTGCGTGACAGACAACTTACAGCCTGAAGTAGGCGGTTATTGAACTGTTATAACTAAATATTTAGTACGGGCTTAGGAGGAGAGCATTAAGAGGGGATTCCCCAAAATTCCTACGGGAACGGAAATGTGCGACTTATTTGCTTATAATATAAGAGTATTTTCTTAAGATTTGACGTCTCTAAACGAGTGATAATTGAAAGTAGGAATAAATCATTATTCCTCCTTCAAGCCTAATCTCTAAGTATTTCAACGACTTATTTAGTTTTTTTCTATATTTGTATACCTACATGAATAAGCGTCAATAAATTTATAAATTAAGAATATACGGGCGTGTAGTTATTTCGTTAATCTTTTAATAATAATTTTATAAGCACCTTATAATAAATATTGCAAAGATAAAAAATTATAAAGTACCAGAGATTTGTTTAAAATTTAAATTTTAATCATTAATTCGCAACTTGCTATAACACACCCATACCTTATTAGAAAAATAGGAAACAGTTTGACAAAGTATACATTATTTTAATTCCATACCAAAATACCAAATGATATTTGATTGACCTTCAAATTAACGAACATAAAAAATTGAACCATACATTAAATATTCATGTAATATTTGACGCTTATTGCAAAGATAACGAAAGAATAGACAAAAGGAACCTAATGTTAAGACACCTTAAACCCCACTTTCCTCACTAGATTCCCTCTATGAGGAGGTAAGGTTCCCTATATAAGGAGGAAAAGCTTGAAAGCGTTTAAAGTAAGTAGAATTTATTAAACATTAAAATAACTTTTTTATTTATGAACCTATAGAAATGAAACAAACACTGTAAAGGGAAGTTTACTAATTAATTTTGGAAAAAATATATATATAAGAATAACTGAGAAGTATCGTATTTAATTATATAATTAATAGGTGATTTCCAGTACTTGTTCAGGTTCATCATCCAACATGCAATATTTTTGACGACAACAGAATAAGTCTTAGCTCTAAGTTCTTTTTGATTTACTCATTCATTCACCATCATTATTTCATAAAATATTTTTTAAATATGTCATATATTTTACAATGTTCCATAAAATTATAAATTACAGGTATATTCATTTGTCTATCTGTCTGTCACAAGCCTGTATGTCTTAAACTTAAACAATAAATAACAATATATATCATTAAAAACTGTTTGATTAAATACTTCTTGTAAAAATACATTATATTTCCTTGGTATTTATGTTGTTAAAGTTGTCACTTCTCATAAATCCTCATCTTTACATAATATAAAGATTACGAACGACGAGGTATTACAATAATGATTCTCATCAAAATGCTCATATTTATTAATCTGTAATGATAAATATGTTATATTTCCTTAAAGAATAAAGTAAAAATATGTAATTTATTATTATAAAAGAATATGATAAAAATATGATGTATTAATAAAAATACTATTAATCAAAATTAAATCCGCTTCAGGCTGTATCCCGCAAACAGCCCCCTTCACGCTACGACGACGGCCTAGTTATATAAATAGTAAAATAGTAACTTCTATAAACTAATATTTTCCTATATACATACCTATATTTATTTATATAAATATATATTTTTAGTTCCTTTTCAACCTTGCATTTTCTCTGAGAATGTATTCTAAGACAAAGTAATATTAAAACGTTATTTAAAATAAAAAATACTAGTATATACAAATTTGCAACTAACTAAATACATAATCGAGATGATGATTCTGTTTTCTTGTAACCATTTCTCATGTATATAAAGTAAACGTTACAAATCACAAATTATAATCACATTGCTTATATTTATATACAAATTTAAAAGGTAATATCAGTTCAGTTGTTTAATTGTAGTATTATGAGCCAATTTAATCTATATATATATATATATATATATATATATATACACATACATATATATATATAATCTATATAATATTTTATTTATGTGGAAATTAAAATAAGCAATGAATTGTAGACAATGACTATATTTTGTAAATACATTAATTGATATTTTAATTGTAACATTACAAAAAAATCAGCCTCTCAGCAGGGTAAATAGAGGGAAACTATTGTTAATACACTCCATTCCCCAATCTCTCCCGAATTCTGGAGGCATAGCGTGTTGAGTGTCGAAATTCAACTCCACGCCTCATCTGAACATCAAAGCGAAGAAATTAAAATATAAAGTAAAATAAATATTTAATTTCCTCAAGGGGGAATCGAACCTACAACCAGTCGCGTTTACAATCACGCACTTGTGCCTCTGCGAAAATGGCTTCAATATTTAATTGCCAATTGTAATAAAAATTTGCGAAAGTCTTTGCCAATGTATGTAAAATACAAAAACAACCTGTATACACACGTATATGTAAAATACAAATACATTTATATACAGGATGGTTGATTACACAATGGTCCCGATATTCGAGTGTTTGTCAATTGTTATTATGAATGCACATCATTTATAAGACTGGCGTCGCTGTCATAATATTAATTAGCAGAATTGACTAATTCAGTTGAATTGCATTAACTCACAATTAGAGGAGGATGTGAGGTCCATTTAGTAAGTCTTTATATATAAGTCTTAAGTCTTCTATATAAGTCTTTATATATTTCTATATTTATATACCTTTTATATGTATATTCTAAGGCCGCATCTGACTGTAAACTATGAATTATGTTCATTTCCTCGTTCTGGTATCAACTTGCGTTCCACCACTATGTTTCGAAAATTGAGAGGAAAAGTGAGGTACTGAGTGTCCCAACACTACCTCTGTCTACTAACTTTTCTTTTCTTCACCCTGTATCCCGCATATACCAGGGCAGGTAGCGGAAACACTGATTTTTCAAGACATTTCGTGTTGAGTGGCGAAACTCAACGCCGCGCTGTTTGCTTTGATACCAGAACAAAGATAATGAAAATATTAATAAAAATAATTAATTCCCCGATTAACCCGGAATCGAACCCATAACATAATTAATGATACAAAAAAAAAATAACATTTTCATATTAATAATTTTATATCTAATAAATCAAAACATAAATATTACGTTGGAAGCAATAAAATAACAAAAACGTCTAAAATTTTCCAATAGCATTTTGTGTTTTATTTCGAATCATCATCTAGACTATTATGACGCAGTAGTAAAACTAGCACATAATTTTATATTACAAAGAAAACAGGTTTGATATACAAATTCTTATAAGTCAAATGCTTTAATATAATATCGACAATTTTTCGATTATTTTAAATAAAAAATCGATATTTTTTATAACTAATAAATCCTTCATTTTAATTAAAATAGAAAAATAGATTTTAAATTGTAGAAACTAACGTCACATTCGACTCAATATTATTAAATGAAGACAACCCAGTTGCCTCAGAACATACTTCCTTAATATTCAGTACGTTTTTTAATTAACTTCCGCATTATTGACATTTTATATATATTCTATAAGAATAACAACATAGCGTTGCAGTGATTTACTATATAAAATTTAATATATAAAATATTGTAAATTCATAGTAGATAATTATTTTAAGGTCAACTTAGTGAAAGAAAGCCATTGCCATATAGGTTCCATATAGGTATATTGTATTATTAAGAGACTGCATAACTACAGTAAACAAATTTAACAATAAACTATAATTTAAAAACTAAGTATTTCTGCGTCTTAAATATAAGGACCTACTTAAATCATTTCTTGAATATAAACATATACATTATGCTCGTTAAATTTAGAAAAAATCGTAGCTTTAAATATTATATTAAAAAAATCATCGATTGCAATTTTATTTGTATCCATTATCGACGTCTTATTTGTATATTTGTACTTCATCATTCATTTATACAATAGACTAGCTTTTAATTGAGGCTTCGCCCGCGTGGTCAAATGATAGGTAATATAGCTAAGAGTTGTGTGCGACACACTCTAATTTCCAAAAGTAACTTTTCCTGAAGGCATGATGGGTTATCATCGAATATTTTACCATGAAATTCTATATAAAATACAACCTTTATCTTTATTCAATAAATGAATTATAAAATATATATTTATTTTTTTGAGATTTACTGATTCAAAGAAACTAACTCTTCAGTTTTATAATATAGCAGAGAAATGACGTAACTCAGATGTCTACCAAAAAAGATGGTTAAACAGTATGCACAGAGTATTTAGCCGAGAAATATTTTTGGTATGTACGAACTAAGTTGATATGCAAAAGGCGTGTGCGATCGTCATTGTTTCACAATGGATTGTTCCAGAACGCTATGTCCGACGTAAAACACGAACGTCACTCACAAACTTGGAATGAGAATGGACATGGCGAAATAATAGTTATTTCCTTGGAAACAACGTTATTTAGTTGACTTAATTTTTTTTTTGAGAGAGAGAGCTAATACTGTCAAAATACTCCATTCTCCGCTTACCGCCTAAATTTGTGACATTGAGGCAGAATACAACGCCGAAAATAGTCAAAAAGCTCACATTGAAACAATGTAAAATTTTATTGATATATATGTGAATCGATTATATTTGTTACTTGCAGTTGAAATATTTATATATTACAAAAATATGTATAATTTATATTCACGTGATAAACATACATATTTGTAAGTTTTATAAGATAGCAATTATTCAAGGATATTGCAGATTAAGAAAATATTTTGAATTTTATAAATTTAAATTGATTTTATAAATTAAAGGGAATTAATTTAGTAATATTAGATATTATTTTATAGTTTCGGTATTAATTTTAAAGTTATGTTTAGGTGAGTGGCTTAACAAAAACAAAATAGTTTTTTTGAAGTAGAACTAATTACTCAAAAAAAACACCATATTAGAAGAAACAAAAAGAACAAAACACAACTTATAATTAGTAATTTCTTTCGAAATAATCTATTCAATTCACATAAAGGTTAACGTCCTATATATAATTAATTTATTATATAATTATTAATTTAATATATTCATTCATTCACACTAAAACAAAGCTAAACTAATCTAAGCCAAACAATGATCATAATTTGCGGAACAAGTTACCTAATTCAATGTATACAGCTATTATACGACCGAGTACAATAGCCGTTAAAGACTTCTTAGACCTGTTGAATGTATGTATGTATGATCCATTCACATATATTAGCATTTCTCGAAATAATATAGGAATATATAAATATTTGTTTATAAGTTTTTATTTATTTAATAATATTTTTTGCTAAATTTTCGTCAGACAAGCAGTAGTCTTTGTTTTGTTAATAGAGCAAAGAAATTTAAATATTTCATTTCCTAAAGGGGGGATCGAACCCACAACCTGTCACGTGTATAGTTTCTGGTCTAGGAACGTCCAAGTTTGACTAAAACTACTTGAGTCAGTCAGCCGAAAAACGTAACTTGTTTTGAGTTTGATTAAAACCTTAAGTCAAACCCGAATTGACTAGTCAAACCCAAGTGAATTGCATTAATTTTATTAATATTATAAATTTCTCAACGTTATTTACGGTTACGATTATATTTATTTTTCGCATATTTCACTATTTATGTGTTGGTTATATTACATATCGCAATATAAACCACTTAACGTCTAGATAAATTAAATAGAATAAATACAACATATTATAATAGGATCATTTATAAATGTACTATAGTATCCTTATTTATTTTATATTTTGGTATCTTTACGCTGTATCCCGCATATAGCAAAAAAAGCAGAGGGAAGCTGATAGAACCTAACGTTAATACTGTTTCTTCCTCATTAATACGCTTCCGTTCCTCACTCACCGCCGAATTTTATAAGCATTGTTAAATTGCGATCAATTATTACACTTTAAAAAAAATATTCTTAAATATAATACACATGTTAAAATAAAATACAATCCAAGTAAGCAGAACTGCGTACGAACCAAAATTTAAAACCCATACATTTCGTTAGTTAATTGGCGCATCATAAATTATGTAGTGTCCAAACTCGGTTGAATCAGAGGTCACCAAATTACTGGTAGTATCACAGCGATATCAGCTAAATTCACAGCGGGCAGCCTGCCAGACCAACGTCAGGGAAAATGTTTCATACGATTGCGTTCCATTTGATTACATACGAGTATTGCACTTTGTTTTAAGAAAACTTGGATATTTGGCGAAAAATTGGAATTTGTGGTCTATGTTTTGTTTTTCAAAAAATTTTCTTTTATGGATCCATGAAAAATTATAAAAATGAGATTTTAATATATTATAATACCTCAGTCAGTTACATTTAAAAACATTATAAAATTATTAAATTTAAAGATTACTATTTATCATTTAATCTTTCTTCGCTCGTATGTATGTAACGGAAGCTTTGAACGTGATTTTGAACGACTTTGAAACGTCGGATTAATTTGAATTTTTGCATACTTATCAAAGACCGATGACAATACAATGTTATGAAAAACCGGTCAAATGCGAGTCAGACTTGCCCATTGAGGGAATAAAATATATTAAATAATAGTTCAAAAAATAAATATAAAACAACCTTTTGTAAGAAAGTAGAACTAAAAAATGAAATAATAATGAAACGAAGAAATGAAAATATAAATGTAAATAAATACTTCATTTCCTCGAGTGAAGTTCGAACCTACAACCAGTCGATTTTACAGTCACACTTTATGCCTGGCCTGAGTTAAATTATTTATTTATTATAGTAGCACTAATAAAATATTCACAATAACTTCCTTACACTTCCGGTTTAGTAAATGAATTAGCATAGACAAATTAATAATTTATATACTAATTATTAATTTAAATACTTTTTGCTTAAAACTTAGTTTGCTTAAAACTTACTTAAATTAAGCCTTAAATACCTTTCCTCTTGTTTAATATTTAAATTGAGGGCATCGTGGCAAGAATGGGACAGGGTCTGACTACAAACGCGATGTTTGTGTATTATTCCCACTCGAGGGAATAAATTAATTTTTATTTCTCCGCTCTGGTCCACCTGTTTCCTAGTGTGGAGTGACCACAAATAGTGTTTCAAATTTGGATGCAAAAAGAAGAAAAACAGAGTGTCGTAACACTAGATTCCTGCGTTCCCTTTGCAAAATACTACAGTAAAATACAATGAAAGCTATCAGAATAACCAGACTTGTTACCAGAGGAAATGAAAATAATTAATTCTCCGTATGAAAATCGAACCCACAACCATCACGTTTACACACAGACGCTATGACGCTAACGATTCAATTAATATTTCCTTAAAAAGTAGACTTTTTTATTACATATCTATTGAAACGTGTTCCGAGTGTTCCGTGAATACGGTATGTATAAAGACATATTTACATATGTCTTTTAAGAAACGTAATATTACAAAAAAATATGTGCTAAAATTGGTGAAGTGAGTGATAATTGAGAGTCAAAATTTATTATTAAACACCGGTAGACCTTAGAAATACCTAATATAGCTTGCCCTTGACTATCCCTAGTAAAATTAGCGGGTTTTTTTTATGCAAGTTTTATTTCCGTAGTTTTTGACTTACACGTTTTAGTAAATATTACATAATATATTATGATTTAATTGTAAATCTAAGTTCTTTACAAGGTTCTTTGTTTTGGTTGAATGCCCTAAAATACAAAAGAGTCTAATCCTATCCTATATCTTATAAAACAAAGTCGCTTTTCGTGTCTGTCTGTTGTTTCTAACTCTTCTTCTTCTAAACCACCCAACGGATTTTATTGCGGTTATCACCATTAGGTCGAGTATTTTTCGTAGAAGGTTTATATATAGTTTATTATTTGTACATTCTTATGTAAATTAACATAAATACGAAAAATATGAATAAAGTCCTACCCGCTGAGACACTTTCGCGCATGCGCTGCTCTAATGGTAAGTACTACATGAAAAAAATGTACTGGAGTATTGTTCCTCTCAATGAGATCTACAAAAAAGTCCGCGAGAGCATATTTTTATCTTTTAAGGATAACGTGTAGTGATCATATTTCTGTCTAAAAATAATAATTTCAATATATTTTTTATTGTGAGGGATATTTTTCCATAATGGTATTAATCCTTATCCTTTAAAATACTTTATTAATTTTCTACGTTAAACTAAGATAAAATTTGCTTTTTACACAATTTCGAAATTGCGAATAGTTTAAGAGAAAAACGCATTTAATTGTTGACACATCACGTCGTTGACACTTCAGCAGTATCGACTCAAGTTTTACTTATCCCTTACTCTCAGCATATAAATAAGTATATTAGTTACGTTGGCCATTTAATGAAGATCAAAACTGTCTTTACTGTTTTTCATTTTAATAAGTACTTTAGAAGTTGTTACAATATCAAAAAATCCTTGCTGCGAAACGGCTCGCCACTCGCCATGCGTCCGCCGCGCTCGCCTGCCTTACACGCATCGGTGGTTCAGTGGTAGAATGCTCGCCTGCCACGCGGGCGGCCCATGTTTGATTCCCGGCCGATGCATTCTATTTAATTTTCCTCACAGGCAGCCACGTCGTGCTTGCTTTTCATCAGGGACAGAATACCCTCTTCAGCATTTACCACAAGCTCGGAAAAAAAAAACCCGCCTGCCTCTATAGCAACGAAGATTTAGATGCGTTTGCACGTATTGGATAATTCGAGTTGAATGTATTATTTCAGCGTGATATATTTGGTTTCATATTTTTTTATAGTAGTTATTAGTAGGTAGGTTTTTGTTTATAATTTCTTCCGTTTAAAAATAGTCATTTAACTATCTAAAAATAGACATTTAAATATATTTCAATAAGTACTTAAAAAGATTAGTAGCACAGATTTAAAATTACGGTACCTACTAAAAAATCCTTGCTGTGTAAAACAATTGGAAAATTAGGGTTTAATTAATTTTCACATTATCTTAAGTGCTTTGCAAACATACATTATATGAATAATCCAGTAGTAAAAGCGGGCGAAGCCGCAAGAGGGTCGCTAGTCTATATATATAAAAGGACTTGTCCTCACTGACTGAGGTAAGACGCACGCACAGCCGTAACCGCTGTGCGTAGGAACGTGAAATTTGGACGGATGTTTACTTTCGTAATCTGGACATCCACTAAGAAGGGATTTTGAAAAATTTTTACCCTAAAGGGGTGAAATAGGGGTTCAAAGTTTGTATGGAAAAAAAGTTAAATCGGCACCGATTTTTATAAAATTTGAAATTTAGATTTTTAAAAATATTTAATTGAACACGTGTTTCATCGTTTTCTAGAATTCTCCCCCTAACGATGCAAATACGGGGGTTGAAAGTTTGTATAGAACTTTTTTAAATCGGCACCAATTTTTATAAAATTTGAAATTCAGACTCTTAAAAGTATTTAATTGAACACATGTTTCATGGTTTTCTAGAATTCTTCCCCTAAGGGTAGGAAAAAATAAGGGGTTGAAAGTTTGTATGGAAAAATCTTTAAAACGCCACCGATTATTATAAAATTTTTAATTTAGACTCTTAAAAATATTTCATTGAACATGTGTTTCATGGTTTTCTAGAATTCACCCCCTAAGGGTGCAAATAAGGGGTTGAAAGTTTATATAGAAAAATCTTTAAATCGCCACTGATTTTTATAAAATTTGAAATTGAGACTCTTAAAAATATTTTATTGAACACGTGTTTCAAAGTTTATTAGAATTCACCCCTAAGCAATAAGCAAGCGAAGCTGCGCGCGTCCGCTAGTTGTTAATATTAAGGTTGTGGGTTCGATGTCTACTCAGAGGAATATATTTAAAGTAGGTATTTTTCATTTCCTCGCTCTAGTAAAGCATAAATATTTTCTTACTAAAATCTATCTTAATATAAGAATAGAAATCCTTCTAAAACAACATACACCGCACGACAGTGATCTACTCACAGGTTCACTCACGTACATTTACCAAGAAATTTGCTGTAGACAAGAATTGAATCTATAATAACCAAAATAAAACTATATATTTATAAGCACATTTAGGTACATTTTAAAGTGAATTTCAAAACACTAGAAAAAAATTGTTTAACCTCCTTAGCTCCTTTTCTTCTTTGTTTCCTATGTACAATATAATTTGAGGCAGTTTGCATTCAAACAGTGACATTTGGAAAATCTTAAATGTCACACTAAAGGAATAAAAATCTTTATTTTACTTATGTTATTTCCTTTTTGCATTTTCTTTTATCCGAGTAAGTTTCAAATAAATTTGCAATAAAAACAGAAAAAAAAAGAACATCTAGTGTTATGTCATCTATGTCTTTTCATTTCTCCTTTACTTTATAGCCTACTAGTGGACCCGAACGCGGCTACGCCCGCTTGAACTATACGAATATTTATTAAAAATATTTATGAAATTATTTTCAGTTTTCAATAGAGAGATGCGTTAAGCAAGCTCATTTTGGGTGACGTTTTCTAACAACAAACTTATCAAATCGTTGCTTAGCAACGGCGGTTGTTATAAACATGGCGGAATAATTGTATGTCAAATTAATAACTATTTAAATATATTGGTATATATCGAAAATACAAATATGAGAAAAAAAGTATCCTATGTTCATCCCGAGACCCTCAAGTATCTCTATATGAATATTTTATCACAATTAAATAAGCGGTTTGGCCCTGATTGCGTAAAAGACAGACAGACAGACAGAGTTACTTTCGAATTTATAATATAGGTATGGATAATAATCTTGTCAAATTAGAATTTTGAATAGATAATAATTAAAATGTAAAATATATACGTTAAATGAATAATAAAACACAGTCTATTAATTAAAATAAACTAACGTTTTTTTATGTGAATTTAGATATTAATAAATATGTCGTTATACATAATTATATTTTTATACTATAAAAATTCCATATGGAACCCGCTGTATTTGCATAAAAATGCCTAAATATTACCATAGTAACAAAGAAATCAGAAGAAAAGTACGTTAAGTTACTCTTAAGAAATATTACTTACATAAAATTATAGCACTTTAATAATTTTCTTCAATTCCTTCCTCTTTGACTATATTTTACAATCAATTGAATATTAATTAATGTTAATGTTTATTTGAATAAGCAAGCGACACGTTCACCCGTCTTGATAAATTCCCCTCCACAGTTTTTTTATTAGTGTTGCCAATTTGCAAATAAATAGCAAAAACTTGTGAATAATAACATAGAATAATAACATTTAGTGAATATAACTTAAATTGGGCAATCACTATCTCTCATAGTCTACTGGTTACCTTTTTTAATATTTGAAAATGTTATTCCACACTAGGGAAACAAAAATACTCAGAAAAAAATATTTAGAATACATATAAAAATTGTGTAAAATTTATTAAAAAAAAGGTGCGTTATTCCAAATTTATACATGTTTTCTAAATAACTTTTTACTTAAAACATTTTTTTTTATATTTAGGAGAGTCTCCGTTTATTAAATATACCTACGTCTAAAGAAGTAAATTTGAGGCCTCTATAATATTAATATAATACACATTAATTAGTCATAATATATAATAGCGAAGTGATTTGCGATTCTTATCTCGCCAAACGGGTTCTTTACTTGACAGGACCGTTAACTTTAAGAAAGAAACTGTTACTTTTTCTTTTTGATATCTTTCATCTATAAAAATTAATATATCCTTAATGATGGCTTTGACACTTATCTCCTCGAACTCTACGCCACTGAATTCGAACCTAGAACCTATTCAAATAAATCGAACATAAAATATTTATAAATTAAAGTAATGTGAGTGTCTTAAAACATTAAATTTCCAGATATGTACGGGATACAGCACAAAGCTAAAAATATGTGTGTGAATATCTCTTAAATAAATGAAAAGTTGAAAACCGTAGAACTATCTCCAGGTTCCCTTAACGTAACCCACGAATCATGGGAAGCCCATATACCTGTTACAAAATATTTAAAAGTTAATTAAGCTAGTTGGTTATTACGAACAACTTAAGATTACACTAATTTTGTTAAAAAAAATCTAATAAAACTTAATTCAATTATGTAGTTATATTATACCTTTATATTGACATAACAATAATTAACAGTCTTAAATAAAAAGCAAGCTATTGTCTTGAATTCTATCTAATCTTGTTTAAAACATAATTTAATCGCATCCAGTCAATTTTTTCCCACATAACAACGACATACGTACTTCGTAAGTATTTTTTTGCTTATTAACTAATTATTCACTATTATTCCTGATGGTTCTCTACAAGGCACAAAAAAAATATACAAAAAAGGCTGACAATTAATATTTTTTTTCTATCGCAAAGTAGTATCTAAGGATAATCACAGGAAGTTAACAAAAAAGCTTTATAAAGCATAGTAGGCAGAATGAACCTCGTGTGAAGACACTCCGTTCTCCATTTCCAGCTTGATTCTGGATTATTAAGGGGCGGAGCTCAACCCCGCGATTTGCCTCGACACCAGAGCGAAGAAATGAAAATATAATATATTTCATTACCTCGAGTGAGGATCGAACCCACAATCTTATAGTCACACGTTTGAGCCCCTACGCCATGACTGGCCTCTAGCTGTATAAAGCCTTAACTTAGAAATAATTAAAGTATGACACAGAAATTCCAGTCCTAGAGAACTGTTCACATTGGTCCGGTCATTGGACTCTATTGCGTAAATATTACTGCAATGTTTCATCTAGATAAGGCACCAAATATGTCCTATACCGATTTATATATACGTTTTACAAAATTATTACACTATAAGCCTTTAAATTACTTAATTAGTTAAAGATTAGCAAACTTTATAGTGTGTGCTTCACGCTGTATCCCGTATATAACAGGAAAGGCAAAGGGAACCTACTGGCAAGACACTACGTTCTCCATTTTCATCTTATTTGTTGCCCAGAACATGAAAATGATATTAATTCATTCTTCGGAATGGGGATTGAACCCAAAATTTTTGTTGCACTCAGATGAGGTACCTCGTAAATATACCTAAAGTAAAAGGCATATTTACCTTTTATAATCGAAAAACTATTTTAGCTTGGCTTATAAAAAATAACTAAAAAAATACTTATATATTTTTCACACTTACTAAGAAAAATAAAAAAAACTAAGCTTACCTTATAGTGCAGCGAACAAATGACTTTTGCATACGTATTAAGTTTTAACCAATCGAATCAAAGGTCAAACTCTGTTCGCTGACGATACAAATTCGTAGAAATGTAAAACATATTGCAATTAAGTAACACATAAATCATGTATTATATTTTATTTCTTACTAATCTCTTATCATTTACTGCAAAGATCAGGATGTGCAAAGAGATCCTAGAGTTAAAATACGATTACACTCCGTTCTAAACTCTATCTTTCTCTTTTTTATAGCTTCACGCTCCCATACATACTAGGGTAGGCAGAAGGAATCTGGGTACCTAGTGTTAAGACACTCCGTTCTCAATTAAACACTGCCGTTCCCCCACTTTCCACCGAATTCTTGAGGCATTGTGAGTTGAGTGGTGGAACTGCCTCTTACCAGAGACTCTATTCCACTATGCCACTTATAATGTTAAAAACTAAATTATTTCTATTCATTTCAATATGTTTTATCTGTAAGTTAAAGTGCAAATTGGTCGTAAACTCACTTCCGACTGTTACGCGTCTTTTAACCTTGAAATACCTCTGTTGCTAAGGCTAATTGCAAATACATTATATTTTTGCCGTCCATAGTATGTCATCGACACTCTATATCTAAAAATAAAATCAGCTATGATAATCAAACACTATTAGCATTTTCTTACAAATTGATAAGTAAAATATTTTTTCGCGTTCCACACTAAGAAAAGAAAAACAGTATCCAAATGGTATCTAAGAGATATATGAAAAATACAAAAGAAGTAAATTTAAAACAAATATTTTTGAACCACAACACAAATTAAAATTACTTTCCCAATGGAACCTTTTCCGTGGCTTAATGGCATATTAAATGTGATTGAAGTGGTCTGATCCGATTAATGCAGGACTCTCTATAATTATTAAATTTATAATTTAAACTATTTTTAATATTCTACATTTATAATTTAAACTATTTTAAATATACTACATCATATCGTATCCCGCACACAGGAGGGTAGGCAGAGAGAGTTTAGTGTTAATACACTCCACTCCCCCACTAATTGGGGCATTGGCATTGTGGAGGAATTGCGTGTTGAATTTGTTGAAATTATTTAATTTCCTCTAGTGGGAATTGAACCCTCAACCTGTCGCGTTTACTGTTAGACATATGTGCATCTGCGCCACAACTGGCCTCATATTTAATTATTTATTAATAAATATCGTATATAATACTACTCTCATAAAAAACTTACATCAGTTTCACATAGCACATACTGAGTTAATATGACATTAATAGAATTTATGTCAAAATAATCATAACTAATGTGTTTTCCAGTAAAAACCTTTGAACGTATTATTTAGATTTTAATTATTTAGTATTATAATCTACACTAATGATATTATCAATTGGGATAGCTCCTAATGTATTATTTTTTTTTTGTTTTGGATAATCCACTTATAGAGAAAAGCTATATAGTCTTTTCCTATTAAATAACATTTCCTTTACTAAGGACAGACACATAGCCCAAACTAAGAGGCGAGAAAATTGAAAGTTTGGGAAGCTTAGAGCAATAAGTACAACGAACAAGAGAACATACAAAAAGAAGAATATTTTCTGTTTTCTAGTCCATGCAGAAGAATTTATATATACATATATTCGCATTCATATTTCTATTTTAATAATTAAGCTTTGTTTTGTCGAATGCAGAAATCAGCATCTATAAAATATGATTTATGGGATCGTTTATTTCCATATTCAAATTCTATTTGATATATTTTATTATGTAAAAAAATATTGTATAATCTAAAAAGCTCCCCGTGCTATCCCGCAAACAGCAGAGCAGGCAGGGAACTTAGTGTCTAGACACTCCGTTCCCCATTTTCCACTAAATTCTGGAGATATTTAATTATCGAGTAAAAGTATTAAATTAATTATGTTCCAGGATTGAAAATATTATATCATTTTAATTTATTTGCCACGCTATTTTTTTATTAATATAGTTAAATTTTATATGACTTGGCCTCTGACTTGTGATTATGTTTAGAGAATGTTCAACGATTAATTGCATATTATAAAATTTTACAATATTAATAAAAAAATCGCAGTAAGGAACCATAAAATTGATTTGAATTTACTTAGAGATGTCATTACTTTTTATAGAGAAACAAAAAGCTGGGTTTTTTTTTTGGGATTTAGTGTACAGTATATCTCGGTTTGGTTAGTGAAAGTTGGTCATTAGTTAATCTAACAAATAATTATATAACCTATATGTAATTTTATTTAAAAATATTTCTACCTAAAAATATGAAAGCAATAATGAAATAGGATTAAATAAAAATTTCATACTAATTTGATTTTTATCATAGCTTTATGAATGTCTGTTTGTCACTCAGTAACGAAAGTCTTATATTTATGTATATGTAGATTTTACTATGACAAAAGCCATAAAAAAACACGACAAACAACGTTGTAAAACCATTTTGCATATTATTATGTAAATTGTAATATAGACTGATAAAATGTATCATTATGTAGCTATGTACCTACACCAAGACTATGTGATAATAAGATTAAGGTACTTGCTCGCTTGCGGCGTTAAATTCCGCTACCCAAAAAGAAATATCTCGAATTCGTGCTCTATTCATAGGGAGTGAGTAACGGACTAGATAAAAAAGATGCTATACGGGTTCCGTTTTCTTCTTTTGAAATACGGAACCCTAAAAAAGAAAAATAAATAAATACTATTCTGAATGTAACTATTAATTATTTTTTTAACATAATTTCGTATTTTTCACTATTATACTGGCATATTGGACCTAACGAATGTTCTCGTGGCAAAGTATTTTTATATATTAGTAGGTACAGCTTCAAAGATATTCTTAGGACGGGTGTTAGATTATAATTAACGGACCTTATGTAGATGTATTGCGTAACCATTTATATAATATGTACTTAGCGATCATTTGTCGATTTATTGTATAATTTATTTATATTACCACCTATATATGCATTCAGGGAGGTCCCAGTGTACGTACGTTTTCTATATTTAGAGTTAATATTGCCCCCATTGGAGGAAATAAAATATTTAATATTTTAATTTTCGCTTCGCTTCGCTCTGAAGTCGAGGTAAAGCGCGGCGTTGAGTTCCGCCATTTAACCCGCAATGCCCTCAGAATTTGACGGAATGTGAAACGGAGTGCCTTAATTTTCACCTAATTTTCAAGACATTTCATTTTTTCAAGTGTTTGGTCGTGAAACTCAACGCCGCCGTGCTTCCTCTACCAAAAGTAATATAAGTTTTATAATACTAGAACAAATCTACAGCCACTGCGTTGAAAACCAGACATTATCTAATAATAATAATAATTACACCTACATACTTTATTATGTACATAATACAAGGTAATAATTATTAAAAATATAGGAAATTAGTAATAACTAAGTATTAGTTTATCTTTTCGTCACGTTTTATATTCTGACGTCATATAAAAGAAGGTCGAATTTTCAAAGTAAAATGACATTTATTTATTTGCAATATCTAACTAAGTTATAAAATGAAGATATAAGATATATATCTAGTCGAATATAGGACAAAATATTAATATAGGTTAATATATGATTAGGCTATGGTGGTGCAATGGGGCAGTACTGTAAACTGTAAACCTGACGGTAGAGGGATACTCGGGGGAATGATTTTTTTTTCCCACTCTGGTAGAAAAAATCCCAGTCTGGCAGCTTTGCCTGCTTATTTAGACCCTTAGGGGTGAATTCTAAAAAACCACGGAATACGTGTTCAAAGAAATATTTTTAAGAGTCTGAATTTCAAATTTGAATATATAAAAATCGGTGCCAATTTAAAAAAAAATCCATATAAACTTTCAACCCCTATTTCATCCCTTCAGGGTTAAAATTTTTTCAAAATCTCTTCTTTGTGGATGTGGAGATTACGAAAATAAACATCTGTCCAAATTTCACGTTTATACGCACAGTCGTTACGGCTGTGCGTGTGTCTAACTCTAAATTGTTAATGTTGCAAAGAAATGTTAAAAGTGAAAAATTACGTTATCTTTATTTGAACATCGATACAAAGAACGATATAGGTAAACAATAAACAATTTAATAGAACCTTTCCATTTACTTTTATTAATGTTAGGAGGCGAAATTCAACGCCGAGCTTTATCTGGTTAGATTGCAATGATTTAAGAACAAATAACTATAATACCTAGTCTATCAAGCAAATAGTAATTTATTTCTGATCTATCAAGGAGATCAAAATCCTAATTAGAGCGAAATTATTTAAACAAAACCGGCCTTCATCATGACTTTGATGAATAAAAACAATAAAAGTGAATGTAACGTGGTATTCGACGCGACGTTGCAAATATTACATTTTATATTCCAGTACCGTAATATGACTACGTAAGACAATGAGTAAACGTGTTCTCGTTATATGCAGTCTGCAAACTTGATGGGTTCTATTACAAATATTTAGTATTGTAGTACTGGCAAATTATATTAGAGGCCGTCTTGGCGCAGCGGCACAAGGGTGTGACTGTAACGCGACGGTTGTCGATCGGGTCGACGGGTTCGATCCCCATTCGAGGAAGTGAAATATTTATTTACGTTTATTTTTCCATTTCTTCGCTCTGGTGTCGAGGCAAAGCGCGGCGTTGAGTTCTGCCACTCAACACGCAATACCTCCAGAATTCGGCAGAAAGTGGGGAACGGAATATTTTAAAACTAGGTTCCCTTTGCCTACTCTGCAGCGTGAAGCTGGTTTTTTTTTTATAATAGTTACACCGTCTTGGCACAAGTCAAAAGTTACTGTAGACGTGATGGTTGTTGATTTGATTTTGACTGAGGAAAATGGTTATCTATACTAATATAATTGTATAGTGTAAGAGTATGTGAATTTGAAATATTAATAACCATTTCCAAATTTTTAATTTTAATTTTAAAAAATCGAACGCATTGAAATTTGAACCCACACCTCTTGAAAACCAAGAAGTTTTCTTAAAAAGTATTTTTATTTCCTAAATGTGGTGTAACACTTTAAAAATGTCTGTAATATATTAGTAGATACTTAGTAATAAAACCATTGAGTAATTATATTAGCCCTGTATGAAAACGGTTCATTTTCCCTTGAAATAAATTGAATTCATTAAGTAAAATGGTTTTCAATGACATAGAAACAATTATTCGTTGTGAGGAAAATATTTCCATAGATTTTTTCTTCTTCTTAATGCTACGCAGTATTGTTTTAATTAGCTTCAGTTTTTAATCACAATCAGTTTAGTTTTTCGTTCTATTCACTTACACACTATGAGGCCGTCGCGTCATGGCCTGGTGGCATAAGAGTGTGACATTAACGCGACGGTTGTCGATTCGAGTACCACTCAATGCCACGAAAATTCGGAGCATAGTGGGGAACAGCCTTTCCTAATAGGAACGGAACACTAGGTTTTGAAGTTCCCTCTGCCTACCTTTACATATATACATAGCAGGGTAGCTGTGCCGAATGTGTCAAATTTATACGCAATTTTTTGTATAGCAAGAGAAGCAGAGAAATCAATGTCTAGACATTCCGTCTTTCACATTCTGCCCAAATTCGAGATACTGAATTTTGAGTGGCGGAATTACCTCTTATGAGGATCTCGTTACGTCTTCAGAGCTGAGAATTCATTTCTCAGTTACAACGTTACAAAAATTGAAGGTAGCTTTTTCTGAAATTTAGATTTAGCTTGGCCAGCCTTTTGCCTCCCTTTTAAGGCTATTATTTTGAAAGATTTAACAACAAATGTATAGTTTTGTTTATATAGTTTTTGCCTCAACTAGTATACCTGTAGATGCTAGATGCTAAATTTCATAATTCTAGGTCACCCGGAAATATCCTATTAATTTTGATTCACTATAGTTTAATTTGTTATAGCGCGATAGTGTCGAAAAACGCGTTTTCAACAAAGTTATCTTATACTGATTTCTTTTTCCTTAAAAGCTACGGAACCCTAAAAATTATTTCTCTTACTTTAAAATAAGTAACTTGCCCTTTTTTAAATATACAAACTGAATTAATATGACTACAGTAGACTATTATTAATTTTCATGTTCCAATATTATTAATTTTGTAAGAAATAGAATGAAAATATTTTCATATATGTAAGTACATACTGACGTTTTAAACACGTGCTCGGAATAGTTTTTATGAAAAATGTGTAATCGCGAAAATCAAAGAACGATATTATGAGTAAAAACGAGACCGCTAAGTTTTAAATTCTTTGTTTAATGTTTTTGCTTAAGTTACATTTACATTTTAAATATAAATATTGTAACAAAAACTATATAATTACACTGTCATAATTATTAGCCATAAGATAAAAAAATTGTTTAGAAAACGTATAAAAAATTGAATGATTTGAACTCGCGCCTCTTGTAAACGGTTGGACCGTTTACAAGAGGCGCGAGTTCAAATCGCGAGCTTTCATCAAGCTATGCTACGTCAAAATTACCACTACAAAGCAGGGTGTTGAACAAAAAAACCTCAAAAATTCAGCGAAAATTCTGGAAACGGAGTGTTTGAACACTAGCTTTCCCCTGCTTACCCTGCTATGTACGGGATACAGCGTGAAGATGAACCATGAATAATTTCATAGTTCTTGATATTCGTCGTTGTAAAATCAAAGTTATCCATTTGCTTTCCGCTACAATGGAAAACATCAGGAATTTACCTTTTATATGTAGTTCAAGAAACGATGATCCTATTTACAACTCGTATGAAATAAAAAAACATGACAAACAACAAAACCTGTTTTTAATAACAAAACTGTCTAGGCGTAGTTTTTTGTATTAAGAAAAAAAAATGACATTGTTTTTTCATACTTTCGATTATTTTAATATGATATAAGAAAAAAAATTGTGGAACGATCTAAATTATAAATATATGCAAATTTAATTAATGTATAAGAACTCTTATCTCATTTTACATATTCACAGATTTATTAGAAAAAGGAAATATTTCACTTAACTGCTTGCTTTAATTGTTTTAATGAGCTATTTAAGTTTTTATGGAAGTTTTTATTGCTTTACTTACTTAACATATTTAGAAAATAATTAGTGTAATAAATATGTATGAAGATATAAGTTTATCTTTGTTTTATATTTTTTTATCACATAGTTATAATATTGAAAATTAGAAAGAAAAATAATCGTTCTACACTTACAGCGCCTAACGCCGAACGCTCCGTGATATCATATCAAATCCTAAAGATATTAAAAAAAGAAGAAAAAAAATAAAAGATATTGCACTTACTTTTCAACGCCCATCTCTTATTCAACAGCAGCCCGTCCAGGAATCGATATCCCTGCTCCCTACATACTTTCTCCTTGACGTTCGCTATAGCACCTGTCAGTGACAACAGATCACTGGCAAGTACCACGGAAGACGCGTAATCTGGAGATTCATCAACAGAATTCACTATGGGATCTCCATTTTGTTTCATCCCATCTTCATACACGTTATAGCCTACATCTGTTCTTTTATCTGGTACATTATTATTTAAGGATGCTGATAACCTTAAAACTAAGTCCTTATCAAGGCCCAAAGTTTCAGCAGTCTTGTTTAATCTAGCTATATCACGAGAATCTAAATTGCCATTAGATAGAATATTTGTTAGTCTTTTTAAAACTCGTTGATCTATATTAGTATCGTTTAAGTTATTTTCTATGGCAGTAACCGCGCACGCGATCGTAAGCAGAACTCCGATCGAAATCATAGTGAATGCGTGCGCGCGCGCCGCTTCTGTTTACCGACTGAAGATTGCCTTCGAGGTTTGATCAATGAAATCTATACGCTTTGTGTTCAAGTGTCCTGTGGCCAATATCCTATTCTAATTGTTTCATTGTTTGATGAGACGACGTCTTTTCCAGTAACAGCACGTTATGAGGATAATTTAGATAGGAATTTTGTAAATGATGACACTTGACGACACTTGAGGACTACTGGTTACTAAGATATGATGTAATGTATTTTCCCAAAAGATAATATGTGTAATATGTAATATATATCACGTAGTAAATGTATTAATGTTATTATTTAGGTTTATTTAGGAAGGATATCATTGGGAGGCAATTTCTTTTTAAGGAATATTGGTGAAATATTTTGTACATAGGTACATAAGTACCGAGAGTATAAGATTAGGTTCAAATATATATAGCAAAATAGGAATTTTAGATAATAAAAGGTTCTAAAAAGTTGAGTTCCAAAAGCTCGAATGAGGGGAGTGAGGAGGGCTGTCTTAGCATTAGGTTTCTTTTACCCATTCTACTCTGCGGCATAATGAGCAATACTAATAGCGAAAGTGACTTTTGAATTTACTTAATATTTCAATATATTTCTATAGCTTTAAGCTGTGTCCTGCACAAAGCTTGCTAGGCAGAGGGAACGTGGAAACCTAGTGTTTAATCCGTTCCCATTAAGGCACTTCGGTTCCCCGTGGTAGAGTTCATTGCAGCGCTTTGCCTCGTTACCATAACGAGGAAATAAAAAAATATCTTTTACAGTCGCGCGCTTGTGCCCCTGGGCCATGACAGTAATTATCAACGAATATTTTTGTCACGTGTAATAGAAATATTACACGTGACAAAAATAAATATTTTGTACCTACAACGTCTATAAGATCTGGTTTTTCAACTTCACACCAATATATTTCTTTTTTAAACTTAAACTGGACATTTTACTGTATTTTTTTTGTCTAATTTTCGAGATATTGCGTGCGTGCAAATTACGTGTTAAAATCTCACCAAAAGATACGAATATTATAATCGTGATATCTCTCTCTCTCTGGGAGGAATGAATTATTTTCATTTTCTCATTACTGGAACACAAAGAAACACCGCGTTGAATTCCGCAACATGGAACTTCTTAAAAAAATTAACAGAATCACTCGTTTGGCGTCATCGTTAAATTTACTCCAAACATGCTGTCTTTGATTATGAATTTCGATTAAATATTGTTTTATTCAAATCATCTTACTATCCTGTTATGTTAAATAATCTAAAGGTATGGCTAAAACAAGTTCATTATGATCATTGTATAAATGAATCGTATTTAAAAAAATGTATTTGTATTTTATCTCCCCAATCAATTCAACATCTTCGTATCCACTGCTGGATGTAGCTCTCTTAGGGTGCACCAGAACTCCCGGTCCTCCGCCTTTCTCATTCAGCCAAATTTAGCAACCTTTTTCAGGACATCGGTTCATTGAACAGCGCCCTTGATATACATGCCGATCCACGGTCTCCGTGCTCTGCTCCAAAGACCATCGGCGTACGTGGCCAGCTCACTGCCACTTCAACGTTCTAATTATGCGAGCTGTGTCAATAACTCTTCTTTTCCAGATAACCTCATTTCTTATTTCTCATTCAGAGGAGACTCCGAGCATAGCTTGCTCCATAGCACGTTGGGCGAACTTAACCTTATGAATTTGACCGGCAGTCCACGTTTCGGGACTTTTATCTCCCCGCGCAATTGGAAGCCGTCTTGCAGTCGTGATGGATGGTTGTGAGTTCGATTTTCGCTCAGGCAAATGCTTATATTTGGATTAACCATTTGGATTTGTTGTGAGATTTTTCTTAATCTAACGTTTGTCTCCATAAAATGATTGTAGTAAATCATTGTAAATCTGTAAATAATTGTCTTGAAAAGAAGTCCCGCTGAGTTTCTTGCACCGGTTCTTCTCAGGTCTGAGGCATTAACTTCAGATAACCGGAAAATTATAAGACTTTAACTTGGAAGCAGCGTTATTCTGTTATTCAACATTTATCATCATTAAAATGAACGGAATGTGAAGAACAATGTCTAAACCGCTAAATTAAAGGAGTCCTGTTAAAATGTATGTAGGACCATATAACATACACATGAAAGAACACGTGAGTTAACTATTTAAACATTTTTACTTATAAATTTAACCATAACCATTTAATTTATAACACCGTCAAAGCTATGAGAGCATTGTTAAAACTGGTTTTGAAGATGGCATTATCAAATATCAAGCATATTTAACAGGACTCGTTATTGTAATTTACTCAAATATAGAAAATATTGAATGTTGAACACGTATAATATAACGGATACGAATTTATATTAATTAACTATAATGATTTTACGATAGCAGATGGTGAATAAATTATTATTTTTTGGATATATAAGAGTTAATTCGAAATTTTTGGATAAGCAGAATTTTCAACTTGTTTTGTGGAACAGACAACTTATCATAAGTCACTTTTACTTGTAGATCTTAATTCTTCTGATTTTAAATGTAGTAGTAGAGTGGAATCTATAAATGTTGCAATTTATTCGGCACTTCCTGAATGCGGCTCGAAGGTTTCGTAGAAATGTGCTTTGGAAATCTAGATACTTAGGTTGAAGCCAGTTGATTTAAACGTCAAGGTCCAGTTTAAGTAGATTATATATAAAGATATATTTAACCTGGGAACCCAGTGTTAATATACTCCGTTCCCCTTAAGACACTTTCGTTTGCCTCTTTCCGCCGAATTCTAAAGACAATGCTTATTGAATGGCGGCACTCAACACCGCACTCTGCCCTGTTACCAGAGCAAAGGAATGAAAATATTATATTTTACAATTCCTCAAGTGGGAATCGAACCCACAACCTGTCGCTTTTACACTTACGTGCCTGTGCTCCTGAGCCACGACTGGCGTCTCTACTTATAATATAATAATGTAAATTATGTATTTGCCATATAAAATACACTATATCATAAAGTTAATAAATGTCAGAAAGAGCGAGATCTCAAGGACGGCTGAGGCACAAAGTGAATATCTGTAGTCTGTGTCACCCTGCTTCATTCATAAACAATACGTGTGCAGTACAACCGTACAGGAAATGCACTGGTTTGATAAAATATTCTTGTAGACGTTCTATATAAAATATATAAGTAATATCAGTAATTAATGTATACAACTTCAACAAATTTTATATAAAAGTAAATTAAGCTAGTCCATACCTATATTATAAATTCGAAAGTAACTCTGTCTGTCTGTCTGTCTTTTACGCAATCAGGGCCAAACCGCTAATTTCGTTGTGATAAAATACTCATATAGAGATACTTGAGGTCTCGGGATCAACATAGAATACTTTTTTTATCATATTTATAATATTTTCGATATATACCAATATATTAAAATACTTATATTTTAATAAATATTATACGTTCAATTTATTCCGCCATGTTAATAACAACCGTAAGCAAAGAAGACTTGTAAAGTGTGTTGTTGGAAAACGTCACCCAAAATGAGCTTGCTTAACGCATCTCTCTATTGAAAACTGAAAATAATTTCATAAATATATTTAATAAATATTCGTATAGTTCAAGCGGGCGTAGCCGCGTTCAGGTCCACTAGTATAACAATCAAGAGAAGAAGAACAACGCTGTGTAAGCTAATTCACTAAGGGGTTAGGCCACTGTAAATTTTTTGAAAAATCGATTTTTTTTTTATTGGCTTAAAAAATAGTTTAAACCCTCTAGAATTAGAAAAAAAAGGTCCCGTGCGAAAAAAATTTTTTTTTCCTTAGGAAATAAAGGTCGCCGCCAAGAGCGACAAAACTTACTCCGAAACGACTACCTGCGGCAAACATAATGGGCCATATGGCACCATAGCCCCCTCCCCCCTATTGTTCCCAACCGCCTGTATTGTTGTACCACGTGTCCTTTCGACCCTTTTGAGCATTATGAGCATAAAATTCCGTTAGTTTTGCGACAGCAAGCGCACAGTAAAGAGCGATTGATTGTTCATAAGCGACGATTTTTGCGTGTTTTCCGTGGTTTTTTTACGATTTCACTGTAAAATTTACGAACGCGTTAGTTGAAATGAGTGCTCGAGTGTATCGTGGACGAAAAGGTACGAAAACCTCGTATCCAACGCGACGTCGGTCAAGCAAGATGAAACGACCCATGAATCAATATGAATGTGAGAGCGATGAGCAGGGCGTCAGCGCTTCGGCGAAAAAACTGAAGGACTGCAACGAGGAATTCGATACTAATAGTCAATTCGGCTATAGAATCATCAATTTCTGCGCCGTTTTTTCCGTTATTGCCCAGCACGTGAAGTGCAAAACGTGCGGATCTGACATTGAGTTTCGAGAAAGAAGTCCTCGTGGTTTAGGCTTCAAAATTGTGATCGCTTGCCCAAAATCCGTCGAAATTATGAAAAATGAGATCTGGGCAACCCTTTTTCAAAAAATGTCAACGGATGAAAAGCCTCAGCACGAAAAATGTTCAGAGAATTGGTGCAGTTGGAAGAAAGCGAAAGCGGAAAATGCCTTGGATGCGTATCATCACAATCAGCCAATGAATGAGGAGGTTTATGAAGCCATCAAACCCCATGTAGATACATGGAATTGAGCCGGGACGACTTGCTGGAGCGTTGCTTGGGAGCCTATAGTCAAAATAATAACGAAAGCTTCAACGCAACCGTTTGGTGTTTGGCCCCCAAATCATCTTCAAGCGGAAAAACTGTCCTAGATATCGTGACGGATATCGCTGTTTGCACATTCAATGGCGGCCTTACCAACGTCTTGCAAATATTCAAGATGTTGGAGGTGAAAATTGGTGTACAGTTATATAATTTTTGCATCGAAGACGACGCCAAACGCATTACGTACGCGGAGACATCTCTGAGCGACGCGGCAAAAAGTGCGCGCGCGCTCCAAAAATCTACCAGGAAAAAAGAAGAAGACGAAAATTTGGCCATCGATGGACAAATGTATGGTGCTGGGATTGCAGACTAACGGTAAAAAAAATTTTACCCTATTTTTTTTATTTTTTCCAATAGAAAACTATTCGAAAAACTTTAAACGCGTTTTTCTCGAAACATGGTTTTTCGAAATGGCACGCAGCACCACTCGAACAATTTTCATTTTTATTACTTGAAATTTTGACCAGATGTGAACATTAACATTCTCTAGTGAATGTCGATCGGGATTTTCAATAACTTTATTTATTGATTTTTTATTAACAAAAAACTAGCCGTTTTTTTCGTCAAAAATCAATTTTTTTTTTCAAACGCACGCCAAATCCACAAAAATTAATATTTTTTAAAATCCGATCGACATTCACTAGCTATAACCCTCTAGATTCATGGTTTTTTTTTTTTTTTTTTTAGATTCAAAAGTGCACCAGTAATGCTGCGTGCCGCGGACCCCTGCTTGCAAAACATGCCCCGGGAAGATAGCTGTGGAACCGCCATTTTGTTTTTTTTTCGCTGTAAAAAAATTTAATAATAAAGTTTAATGTATGCCCGATAACACCCTTAAAAGTTTTTTTTCAATTACCTTCAATTTTAGAAACAAAAAATTCGTGAAAAAACCTTTTTTTTTTTACCGTTACAGTGGCCTAACCCCTTAGATAATATTTTAAAATTAAGTTAATATTTATAGTTTAAAATGCATAAGGTAAAAATCAAAATCCTCCAAGTAATTACGGTGAACTTTACGCAAGAACTTTTTCTTTTCACATTCTGCTGACATTTTGTTTAACGATGTAAAATGTTTCCTGGTCTAAGAGGATGTGCCCTTTAGAATGAAGGAAGTCTTAGTATGGTAAACTCTTTACCATGACAGTTTTCATTAAATGCAAAATCTAGATAAACTAACTTTCTAATGTTTTTTTTAATATTTTTATATAGTATAGTTACCAAGTTCATTAGTATTTAATAATAATATCTGTTTTGTTTGTTTTTTTAGCTACACGTTGTATCCCACATATAGGATAGGATAGGATAGGCAGAGGAAGCCTGGCAGCCTAGCCTTAAGAGACTTCCTTTCTATTAAGAAATTTCCGTTCCGCACTCTTCTTTGAATTTTTCTTGGCGCACCCTGTGCCACGGCTGACCTCAATAATACCTAGTTAATTATAGGAAACAGATAATAATAAAATAAAACAAATTATTATTTAAGTAATCATTTATTCAAATATTACAGTCATTATCTGCGGTATCGATGGTGTTGACTTCCCGTTTCATTGCCATTTGCAGTCCATTCCCATTCATCAACGTTTTGATTATTTGAAAATGAACGTCTCGGTATAAAGTCTTCTCTGTCAGCCCAAAAATCTTCTTCTTGATTTTCTTCCCCTTGTTCTTCTTCAATAATTTCTAAATCTTCTTCATCTAGTCTGTCTTGTTCTTCCTCAAATGTGTCATCTTCTTCCAGAATTTCTTCCAAACTATCATGAGATTCTCTTTGCATTTCATATTCTAGTTCTACTTCTGGAATCTCTTCTAGAACTTCCCTGTGAGCTATGAGGGGTTTTTTTATTTGTGAGATCTCTTTAACATACTTACTTTCATCTCTCTTTTCAGTCTCAGTTTTATTAGTAAATAGCTCAGACTTAGAATTTTCTACAGGATTTTTATTATTATCATCTGTATTAAATATTGACGACATTTTGGGCAATGACTGTAAAGGGATCACCAATGTTACTGTTACGACTATTGAAGACAGAAGTATTATAAAAATTTCTTCTATATTTATCTGAAATATAATGAAAATATATTATTCATTTCATTTTTTTTTTATTTATCTATATATATAAAAGGACTTGTCCTCACTGACTGAGGTAAGACGCACGCACAGCCGTAACCGCTGATGGTAGAAAAGTGAAATTTGGACAGATGTTTACTTTTATAATCTGGACATCCACTAAGAAGGGATTTTGGAAAATTTTAATCCTGAAGGGGTGAGATAGGGGTTGAAAGTTTGTATGGAAAAATTTTTAAATCGGCACCCATTTTTATAAAATTTGAAATTTAGATTTTTAAAAGTATTTAATTGAACACATGTTTCGTGGTTTATTAGAATTCACCCCTAAATACGCAAGCGAAGCTGCGCGCGTCCGCTAGTCAGATATAATATAAGATATGCATTAATTTTATAATTCAACTACTAAATTAAAGAAATAAAAATAAAGGAAACGTAAAAGAATTATAATAAGGTAGTAAATCTTACTATTGACATAATGGTGAATTCCTTTGAAGTCCTGGTAGTGGCAGTGTTTGTGAGATATACTATAAATTGAATGAGGTAAAGTGCGTAAGAAATTCGGCTCACGAAGAGAAGAGGACGACAGCTAAGCAGACGAGACAAGATATCTGAAATGTAATATTTAAAAATCGTGATTTTTTTTATTTCAAATTACCACGAAGGCGTACTTAGATAGAGCGTTCGATTCGAACCCACAGCCATAAGATTGTATATTTTCAATATGTCGATATATTACATTAAATCTATCCACATGTTGATAAAACAAAAAATTATAACATTATAGGAATTTAAACTTTATAATAAAAAATTTGTTGTTATTAGTTTGTAGTTTTTGTTCTCCATTTGTTACCATTTGTGGTATTTTTTTAAAACATTTATATCAGTACATATTTGTGAAAACACATAATTAATTCAAGGAAGTAATTAATAATATTAAGTCGAACTAAAAAATTATAACAACAACAAAATAACACAAAAAAATAATTGCTTAACAAATAATATTACAGAATACAATTATTATTTTATCTTTATACTTATTCTTTGTAGCATAAGTTGTATTTAAGAAAATTACTTTTATCTCATATTTTTTTTTAAATTCGCTAAGTTGATTTAGCTAAGAGAGACAAATTTAGATCGATTTAAGCATTTAAAAAAAAATATTTTATTCTTATTCTAATTTTCTTTGGTTTACTTACCAGAATGGCCGTTATGGACACCATAAATGAACCAAGCGAAGACGAGTGCAGTGGCTATAGGGGCCAATGTAGCGTAAATAGTGGAAAAAGTCACGTCATATCGATAGTCCATGTACCCAGAATCAGCGCCTGCCCACAGCACCACAGTCATAAGAGTGATACAAGTGAACCAGCCGATGACGTTTAGAAACTGAAAAACATGTTTTTTGAAAATTTTATAGGTAATTCATAATTTATACAATGGTTATAAGTTCCATTTCCTATCGGGAAAACACGTTAATGGAAATTATTAAATATTTTATTGCCTCGAGTGGGAATAGAACTCATAATCGTTGCGTTTATACTTTCATAACTTTTTAGAGAATTAATTATTACACAAAAACCATATTGATATGTAGCATAAGTGGTTTTTGAATTATCACAGTTTTTTAACGCTACATAGGCATATTAACGTGGCAAAAAAACCATAGACGTTTGTTATGATGATAAAAAATCTAAGTACAAAGTCTTATTTTTGCCTACGTTATCATTTTTTATTTGTCACTTAATTTTTTTTTTATTTAATTAATTTATAAAGGATTTAATTCTATTCATTGTAGGTACTTTATGAGAGAATGTCGATATTGAATTCGATAGGAGTCGATAAATAAATAAAAAATGAAATAACATGAATATTTTGCTTAAATAAATTCATATAAAATATTACTTAAAAAACAAGAAAATTTAAAAAACAAATAAAAATCTTTCATATAATTTATGAACCGTTTTTTTCTTGTTTTCTTTAGCAACAACCTGTATATCACATACAGCAGGGTTAACGGAAAAACCCTAGCATTAAGATACTATGTTTCTCATTTTCCGCATATTTTTCGAGATAATGCGCCTTTAGATGTAAAATTCGACGCCGCACTTTAATGAAAATAATTTAAACCTTCAACTACCATGTCCAGTTTACAAAGCCACCACCACCACCACCACGTATGGTGATGGTTTTGTAAAATATTAACTAACCTTTGATAAGCTGGAAGGTGTTCTTAGTGCTACTCCTAAGCTTAATCCTACTAGGTACGGAGTGCAGCGATGAAAGACAGAAGTGTAGCATAGACGTCCCGTTCTGTATAGCTGACTTACACTGTAACAAATGTTAAATAAAAATAAATTTGAATTATTGCTTGTTACTATAAAAGTACTTAATAATTTCTGTTTTTTTGTACACTCTGTATCCCGCATGTCGCAGGGTAGGCGGAGAGATCCTAGTAGACCTCGTTCTCCATTTTCCGCCGAATTCTGGAGTTATTGTGTGTCGAGTGGCGAAACTCAACGCAGCGCTTTGCTTCGACATCAGAACGAAGAAATGAAACTATGAAATATTAAAATTTCCCCGAATGGGAACGAACCTAGAACACAACCTGTCCCGCTTACGGTCAAACGCTTGAGCCCCTGCGCCACGCCTGGCCTAATTTTTTGATTTACCTAATACTTTTTTTTTTATTTGATAAAAAGTTTTCAATTCCTGCTAACGGATGTCTAAAACATGTTGTATATTATAAAAAAGTTGAAAGTGAAGTTCTAAAATCATGAGAACATCATGGCACAGCGACACACTATTGGCCTACGTAAACATAATGGGTTCGATTTTCACTCAGAGAAATGTTTTCTTTTTATTTCTTCACTCTGGTAACAAGACAAAATGCAACGTTGAGTGCACGCAATGTCTCGAACATTGTTCGGGAATACAGTGTGGATAAAGGAAATATCACCATTAAATACCAAAACAGTGTTTTTGTTAGTAATAAAAACATGTAACGTGATAAAAAATAATATATTAAAATTCAAATAAAAATTTGTTAATTAAAGTTATTACGCTTTTAAAATTATAAACGGTAAAAAATGCTTTAACTCTAAAGTTAAAGTTGTTTTAAAAAAACTTAACACATGAAATATCTAATAATATTTATATTTCAAGGAACAAAGGAAGAAAAATATTGAATAAACTGTTTTATAGATATTATTTAAAAAAATGTTTATATTTATATATCATTTTACAATTACATTGATTACATTAAGACTATAATAACATACATCTCTCATTTTGTGCAGTTTGTCGTTCTGATTTCATTGAAATATTTCTAAGAACAGCGTGAAGGAGAAAAAGGTCTTTACCAATGTCTACGTCATTCTGTTACCTAAATAATAATGTAAAAATTTATTAATTCGTACTTTTTATTTAAACTATCGTAAATGGAAGAGATAAACAATATTTGCACTTTGCAGTTCTATATTTCCATTAACGCACGCCTGTACCTGCATAAATTTCCTAGGAATTACTCGAATATGTGGAACGATAGTTTCGACGGATAAAAAAGCAAAAAATACAGTTAAAAACAAATGTTGAGTTTCCTAACTCAATGCGATTATAAACTAAAATGTTTCAAACTTCATTCTACCTTTTAAAAAACCAATAGATAAAAATAAGCCAACGAAAGACCAGCATGAAAAGTCAAACTCTCTGTTAACTATAGAGTTAACAGAGAGTTTGAGTTTGTTAACTCTATAGTTAACAGAGAGTTTGAGTAGTGATTATAGAATCATAATGCAAAAAATGTTGAAATTATATAAAATGAAATTATTTATCAAAAAGTGACCTAAATTATACTTTATTTTATGTTTTTGCACAAAAGTAGCTTTAAGATATTTGAAATACTTTTTTAAATACTCGTACTAAAGTTCATATTCATTTTTAACCGATTTCTGTAAAAAGAGGAGGTTATCAATTTGCCTGATTTTCTTTTGTTTGTTACCTCAGAACTCTTGACTAGGTACTTCGATTATGACGATATTTTTTTTGGATGCTGGTATCCATTTTTGGCAATATTATCCATGAGAAAAGAAAATCAGATAAGTCTTAAATTAATATTAATTATGTACACAACAAATGGACGACTAACTTAACATCACGCCAACCGATTTGGATGATTCTTTTTTATTGAAGAGGGTGCAAGGACATTTCAAGGATAGTTTTATGCGAGTTTAGTTAGATTTTTATTATGAAATCCGGTTGAAGTCAGTTTTTTTGTTAAAAATAATTTCCTCTTACTACCAACATAGATAACATATAGAGATTTCTACCCTCCAATCTACACGCCAAAAGGTAATTAATCCAGTTAACAGCATTCCAACGGGAGCACTTGTCGCTTAAGGGAAACCGCGGTAAAGCTCGTCGCATAGCTTAGTTAGGGTTCAATTTGATTAATGCATCTGCTGCCGAACTATTGCGGTAGATATCTGGGCTGACCACAGGTGCGGAGGGTTAAAGAGGATGTTTTAAAATGATAAATATTTCATGTAGAAAAATGGAATATCTTAGGAAATCTCTTAGGAATTAATACCTAGAGCAGCAGATAAAAATACATTTATAGGTAATAACTTTGATAAAGTTTGATATAACAATTTTGTAACATGTGTTACATTTTCAATTCATCGCTCTGGTGATGAGGCAAAACGTTGAGTTTTGCCACTAAACGCGCATTGCCTCCAGAATTCGGTGGAAACTGTGGAACGGATGTGTCTTAATGGGAACGAAATATCTTAACACTAGGTTAATATCTATTAAAAAAAACCTCAATACGTGTAGCACTAGTTCCGTTTGTTTTGGATCAATTTGTTCTATCCCGGCCATCTGTGTCGAAATAAATTAGCTGCCATACATTGTGAATGGAAGTGCCGTGTAGCTAACGTTGTCGCAACTAATGATTAAAGTCACTGTACAAAAATACTACCGTATATTATAGATATTCGATAAAAACGTTACTACAGCTACGTATTTTTTATTAGGGTAACGGGATTTTATTGGGTTTAATAGTAAAATGTACAATGGAAAAAGATTTTTTACTGCTAATGGTTCCAATTTAATCACCAAAAATTATCTTAAGCAAGAGTGAATATTTAACACATTTGAAATTCCTCCGAGTGGGGACCGAACCCCTAACCATCGCGCTGCATTAACACCCTTGTGCCTATGCACCAAGACGGTCTCATATCAACATTAATCTTATTTATGTCCTTTATCTTTTTATATCTGGCTCTACGTAACAGTTACGATTCGAGTATCTTAAACGGAAATTGATAATTTACAGTGGAAAACAGAAATGCCACTTCAAAGACATTACATACCTAACTCCTTGATAGGCGAGTACTGTCAGGCGATGATCTCTGAACGCAGTATATCTTGAGTACGCAGACGACAGATGTAGGGCTGGCATCACAAGAGATGAAAACGGTATTTCCGACTGGATCGCCCACACTATTATTCCTCCTATAATAGTCAGTTGGAAGTCTAACGCCATATGATGTGTTTGTGGTGCACACTGTAATAATAATTTATATTGTTTAATTATTTATATATTATTTACATAAGAAACTCGTATATTATGTACAGCTACATAAAATTTGTTGCTCCTCCAAGCAATATAAAATTGGCCCGAACTGACCTGTATTATACCCATTTTAAACCACTCCACTCTCCCCTTTTCTCTAATGCAACAATCTTAAGGAATTTACTTTTTAAGGCCAATCCTATTTTTAATCCTATTTTTTACCAAAGTCCAAGATGGTTACGTTTTAGAATGATTCTATAAAAAGGTGCTGCCCTTAGCACCCATAAAGCAATTACACATATATACATAAAATACTAAAAAACATATAAAAATACATAATACGCGACATATACATAATACAGATTGATTTATTTTATAGCTTAATCGCCATCAATTGATTTATTACGTAATTAGCGCTCACAATCACATACATACATAGTTGCAGGTACAAAATCCTCCAAAAGATATAATTATAATCAAACTTTTATTATAAGGATCAGGTGTCAAATATAAAATAAAATTGAGGTAAGTTTGGAAAGTCCCTCAAGTGATTGTTGTGAATTAGTTTCCAGGGTTAATATTTATATTTAAACATCTAGAGTGAATATCGCTCTGCCTATCTTGACAAGTTAGATATATGGATAATGTAAAAAAATATGTGTCATATATATTTTTATGTATGCTATGAGATTTGATTTTCACTCGGAAAAATTAATTACATGCTCTGGTTACAAGACAAATCGTGGGGTTGAGTTACGCCACACGCAATGTCTCGAAAATTGAGCTATGCATAGGGAACAAATGTCTTAACATTAGGTTCTTCTGCCTACTCTCATGTATTTGGTGTACCGCGATAATCTAAAAAAATATTTTATATTAAAAATCAGTTTAAATGTTTATAGCACTCACCATATTTTCAAAACCAAGATAATTTTGAATGTATAAGAAATTCCACCACCATCCTTTTTGACATAACTCCACGTTCTTCGTCACCAGTGTCCCCCACATTGGTCCAGATGATACGTTCTCCCACACATATGCGTAGAAAAACACTATAGCTGCAAGTGCGGGGGTTAACCTGTCAAAGGAAGTATAAATAATCCCCCAATTCACCTGAATACCACTTTAAAATTTTTATAAGTCTTTGAATAATGTTTCGATGAAAAATGGACACAATTGCATCCCCATGGGATCCTCTCCCATTATAGAACAGTATCCCTCTAGAGATGGTTAAATTGTATATCGCTGAGCGTTTACCATCAATGCCTTTAAATTTTTAAGTAGAGTTTAAAAAGAAATTTATTTGTATGAACGGTCCGTTTCATATGTAAGCATCATTACACAAGAAAGGTACATCAAGGTTTTTTTTAACTATTTCCTAAGGATGTAATAATTTCAAATATTATAATCCCTTTCCTATTAGTTTTTTTTTTACCTTTTTATCAATACACGTATTATAAACATATTATGTATATGTGTATTTTATATGTTATCAATACATAGCAATTAAGTAACATCCCTACATAGTTGATAACGTCAATATATGAGATATTTTTATTTTTAATAATAAAGCTACATATTGATTTATTTTCCAACTTGCAACTCTGTAAAATAGAATTTGCTATAGGTATCACATGACTAATATTTACCTAGTTGACGTGCGTCACACAAACAAACAGCATCGATTCGTTACCAAATATATCGATTTTATTTACGTTGTTACTCATTTCAATGAGTACAAGCAAAAATAAATACGGATGTAAAGCGGGCGCTATCATTATCATATTTTTTGTAAATATCACATCGACTAAACTCTCGTTAGAAATTCATAAAGAAATCCGCCTCGAAAAAACTGAAAAAATGTACTGAACTGAAACTTTCTCCTCAACATATTTAGTAAGAACAAACCAAGTAATAAAAATTATGAGCCACTAAAGCATTTTACAGTTTTATTAAAACGACCAAAATAAATTTTGTAGAATGGCCCAATTCACATGACTAACATTATATTACTAGAAGAGTCCCATAGTAAAAGGGATAGTGGTGGGTTCACCACGTTAGACGAAACGTAGTGTTCAGGAACTAAGTGTTTTAACACCGGGCTCCCTCTGCCTACCCTGCTATGCGTGAACAGAATGCATGAATTTCTTTTCCTTACTTTATTTTTTCTTACCTTAAGTATCTTGACACAAGCTTAGCAGGAAATGTCTCGTTAGAAGATTTGCGATATGATGTTAAAGTGCCACTGAGTAAGAAGAAGCAGTCGGTGAACATCCAGCCAGCTCTACACCAAGATAGTAAAGCTGACGAAACAACCTAGAAACAAATTTTATTGAACGTCCTCTACGTTAGAACGTACGTATAGAAGAATATGATTTACTTATATACAGTTATAAGTAAGTTAAATATTTTTAATTTTTAAATTAACTTTTAAAAATCCTTATTTTTGGAGTCGGTGCTAACATGGATATTTTTAAGTAATAAAAACATTGGCTTTTGTTCTGCGTATTAAGTTGTCTTAATGTTATTTTATTTTTCAGCTGGCACTCATTTACAAAATAACGAATTTTAAAAAGTAAATGGGTACAAATATATTATATAGAAAATACAGCAACATATGATAAGAAATAGATATACATGTTAGTTATCCTTTAAGTTCTTCATTGTATGAGGGTAAAAAACAATTCTCTACATAGATAGAACATACTAATCCAGACGAATATAAATATTTCTTATAAAATCACAGAAATAGTAACTAACCTTTCCAAAATATTAATTATAAAGTTTACCAACACATTTAACATTAAACTTACAAGATTATTAAAAAACTTCTTAGCCTTTAAACAAGAATTTAACAAAAGACTTTTGAAAACGATTCCTCTAATCCTTTTATTGAAATTCTCTTTCGAAACTCTATTAGCCAATGAGCTTTGAAACACGATGAAATCTATTTAGAAATGTTTATTACTACATTTACAATATAAATTAGGCAGCTTTACTCCGCACTGTTCAATTTCCTCGAAAATTGAATGAAAATGAATAAGCGCCTAGTTAATTTTATTAGCAACAATTTATCTGCTCGAAATTGAAATTACGAATATATTTTTGTTATTAAAATTTTCTTATTCATACAACACAATGAAATAAATTAACAAAATAGCCTAACTATGTAATTTATTTATACGAATATAAAAGTATTCTCCTCGCGATTTTATTATGAACCACTAATATATACAGATATCTTTTATTATTCATGTATATTCATGACCATGTATTAATGAATCTTAATCATTTTCTATGTTGTTACAAAAATCAAAAAATATAAATTCTACGTAAGCCGTACTTTCAAGATATTGCGTACTAATTGACTCCATGGCGACGTATATTGTGTATTTCTACATATAGATTTTCCATAATCCTATTAAGATACGAAAGCAATGCAATCAAGTATTAGATTGCTAGCATAATAAAATATTCATTAAAAAAAAACCTTTTTAAAAACAAACTTGCTCGATATTTATCCATGGTATATTGTGTTTTACAAATAAAGCCATCTCATTTAATACCCATATTAACTGGATTGTGGAAACATTTATAATCCGCCATTTTGTTGCGGCGGCCATTTTGGATTAAAAACAATATTGATTACATAATTTAACTGTCATAACAAATGAAGACGTAATCCAAATTTTTACTCAATTCAAGAGCTTGCGTGATTTCACATATTCTAACACACATACTAACACGGCAAGTTAAATAAAGGTTTGTATAAATATACGAAAGTATAGAAGTTTCATATAAAACATATAATATATTTTTTTCATATTAATATAAAAAAAATATGAATACAGAAAAAGATAATTAAGTAAATTAAACCAATCACGATATCTGCAATTCAAACGTAAAGACAAGCCAAATAATCGCGTTGACTGTATTGGAAATGTGCCAATAGTAATAAACAACATGTGCTTGCTCGGCAATCTATCACCTATAAAATTTATTACTTTGATATATAAAAAAAAGAATTTAATGCTAATATTTCTGTTTTATTTTACACAGTAGTATCCCGCTTGTAGAAGGGCAGATAGACGAAACTAAGTGTTAAGACACTCCATGCCGCTCACACGTCTTAATTTTCAATACGTTTGCGTGTTAAATGCGGAACCCAATCCCGCACTTTCTCGTTGGGAGAGAGAAAATGAAAATAATTAATTCATAGTGGATATCGAATCCACATCAATCGCGTTTACAATCAGGCGCTGTGCGTTGTGCCATGACAGACTCAAAAAAATTATTATTTCAAGTAATTTCTAAGTACTTTATTTCAACAGATTGAGACATTTTGCTCGTATAGTTATTAGTAATAGTATCAATATTCCACTTCTAAGAAAATTAAATTGTTATCTATGGTTATTGTACTTTATTTGTTAATTAAAGTATATAAAACCTTTATCTATGTTTATAAAACATGCTGGTACTATTCTCGCTCGAAGAAATGCCAATTTTCATTTCTCCGCTCTTGGAATGAGGCAAAGCAGCAGCACGCAATGAACGCTTTCAGAATTCGACGGAAAGTGCGAAGCGGAGTGTCTTAACATTAGGTTCCCTCTGTCCCCGCCCTGCTAAATGTGGGTTACAGTGTGAAAAAAAGTTTAAAACAAAAAGGCATATTTTAGTTATTAAATTATTTGGAGCAAAAATTCTAAATATATTTCATCGAAAATTTCATAAATTGGTTTTTATCAACAATCAGAGCACTATAATTTTATTAGAAATCATACAAATTTTATAAGGTAAATTATTAAATATAACCTCAATGCCATTAGTATTAATATTATATTATACATTAATTTAATGCGCATAAAAGCTTTTTTTTAATTATTATTAAATATTCCTTTAAACAGCAAAGAACAGGAAGACCTGAAAGTGTGATGACTCTGGTCTCCATTTTCCCTTTCTGTAAGAGTGAACACGCAATGCCTCCAGAATTCGAAAAATGGAGAACAGAGTGTCTTAACACTAGCCTCCCTCTGCCTACTCTGCTACATGCGGAATATAGCGCGAAAAACCTTTTTTCTCCTCCTCCTTCTAAGAAAAAATCTTAACTCATAAATCTCTAGTCTTAAATAGTTTTCACATTACATAATTTCAGGTTGAAAATAGCTATGTACAACATAAAACGAATTGCTACTAATATTTGTACAGGCGTAAAATGTAAATACTCATTACTGTTATTTATTTAATAAACACTCTGTAAATAACGTTTGGACGTAAATATTTGAATAAATATAACAAAATTCTTCAGCAATCTCTTTTTGTATGATACTGTTTTTATACATTTATATTTTTCATTTAAATTAATTTTTCAGCTTCATTCTATTCCCGCGTATTGACATAAGGATATAGTGTCAAGATATTCTGTTTTACGTTTTCATGTCAATCATAATATGGTTGACTTGACGTGTGACTGCAAACAGGACGGTTTTGGGTTCGATATCCTTTCGCGGGAATGAAATACTTAATATTTTAATTTGAAGCGATTGCGGCGTTGAGTTCCGCCACTCAACACGCAATGCCTCCTGTCGACAAGAAGTCGACGGAAAGGGGGGAACGGATTGTCTTATCACTAGGTTCCCTCTGCCTACTGCACTGTGCGGGATACAGCGTGAAGCTGAAGTAGTCAATCAAAATAGGTTTTATATGAATAATATTTGTTTTTTTAAATAAAAGAATTAATTAACACTATTTTCTACTATTTGGCGCTTGTGAAAGCGTATATGATGTTTTTTGATTTCGGTTAGAATGTTTGAATAAAACAGTGTAGTTCGTTAGTGTTCCCAATAAAATGCAAATATAGCAATAAAGCTCTAACAAATTTCGTTTGAAATTTTCTCATATAGTATTTCGTAAAATGTGAATTTGGTAAATTTTTCAAAAACACAATATTTTCTATACTAATATAATAATTTGTATGTAAGTACCCACTTAAAAGAAATTAAAAGTTTATCTAGATATACATATATCTACAACAAACTTTTTTTACCACTGTTGTTCTTTTTTTTTATTGGATTCCATTTCTGTACTCTCGAATTTTGGCTTGATAACGAGCGTGGTGTGTTTGTTAATCCGTTATATAGAACAAGATAATTTGTAAAAAAAATCAAAATCCCGTGCACAACGAGCTAGGCCGAGGGAACCTAGTGTTAACACATTCCGTTGCACATTTTACGCGGAATTCTGGAAGCATTGCATGTTGAGTGGAACTTAACGCCGAAATGAAAATATTAAATAGGTTAAGTTCCTTCTTCCTCTGGGATACAGCATGACTTAAAAAAACGTCGATATTCCTATATACATACCTCACTCAGCTTAACACGGTTTGTATACGGTGTTAAGGCGACAGGTAAAAATTTATGAGCGACCAGTAGAGCTAACGTGGCGATAGCGCGCACTCCGTGGATGCAAGCTATCTCATCTTTGTTCACTGGAGCCACCAATTTGCTAAGTGTGTTGTATAGAGAGAACGGACTTATGATTCCATCTGGAAAAACAGAAATATCCTTTTAGAATGGTCGTGAAATGGGGAAACCTATTTAATCAACTGTGATGAAAGTGAGTTTTTATGTACGTCAACTTTAAGGTTTTGTAAAATATAATTATAGCTTTGTGTAACGAATTTAAATAAAATCGGTCAAGTATGATTCAGACTCGCCTACCAACGGTTCCGTACTAATTTCAGGAAGAATTTATATGTTTACGGAAAGTACACACTATCACGTCCACGTAATCTCGAAATAAATTATCTTGAAAGACTATAATAGGGGTTCCATTTTTTCTTTTAAGATACGAAACCCTAAAAAGAAAATAAAGAAAAGTGAAATATTTTAAGCTTTGCCTATGTGCGATGTAAGCCCGAAATTTTCATGTTTACAAATATATTTTTTATTACTTAACATTTTAGGCTCATGACGGCTGTAGAGCGTTGAAAAAAAATATTAGAATGGCGATTGGTTTTCATTTAGAGATACAATAGAAGTGAAATTTATATAGCTGATTTTTATCGTTCTTATGCATTTTTAATAAAGCGAAATTCAAAAGAACTAGAAGCAAATAAAATATAAAATTTTGTTAAATAAGATATCAAAAAAAACAGTGAAAATAACCATTATAATGTAAAAAGTAATGCCTAACACCAGTTTGGTAACGATTTCAGGTTGGCTTTCTTCCATCATAACACCGTAGACCTAAATCTATCAAAATGTAGAAACTAATAGTTCAGGCAACTCTACGCCTACGAAAATAAAAATATCAAGAAAACTCGAGCGTAAAACTCGATGTGACGTAAAACTGTCGACGTTCCCAATTTACATAATAAATTATATCGTTCGTTGATTTAGAAAAGAAGTCAAGTTCCTAACTGGGGTTTTTGAGGTCTCTAAATTTATTTATGTAAATACAAATTTCGCGGGACACCGACTGCGTTGAAAAAAAAACGAATTTTTACACATTTAATGGTTTACAAAGCAGTTTTTTTATTTCTTTTTTACAAGCTAGGCTCGCTAGTCATATTTTATTATTCGTAATCAATTTTTATGAATTGGGTAGCAGGTAGCGTCGTTTCACGTAGGGTTTATTTGTAGGTGGAATGACTCGCGATGGTCGTTCAGCGCGTTAAAGCCTCTTTAGGATTTTTTTTATATGTATACTAAACAAGATATTATTTATGGTAAAACTACATAAATTTTAGAAATTTGAATAAAAATTCAAAAAAATGAAACGTATTATTAAGGACACGTCCTAGGTACACACCTTTTTGATTTCAATTTAAATATTCCAACTACGGAAAATATTGATTTTGGATTTTTAATATAATAAAAAATATATTTTATAATTATACTAGCGGATGCGCGCAGCTTCGCTTGCGTATTTAGGGGGTGAATTCTAAAAAACCATGAAACACATGTTCAATTAAATATTTTTAAGAGTCTAAATTTCAATTTTTATAATAATCGGTGGCGTTTTAAAGATATTTCCATACAAACTTTCAACCCCTTATTTGCACCCTTAGGGAGAGAATTCTAGAAAACGATGAAATACGTATTCAATTAAATGCTTTTAAAAATCTCAATTTCAAATTTTATAAAAATCGGTGCCGATTTAAATTTTTTTCCATACAAACTCTCGACCCCTATTTCTCCTCTTTAGGGTTAAAATTTTTCAAAATCCCTTCTTAGTGGATGTCCAGATTACGAAAGTAAACATCTGTCTAAATTTCACGTTTCTACGCACAGCGGTTACAGCTGTGCGTGCGTCTTACCTCAGTCAGTGAGGACAAGTCCTTTTATATATATAGATTAGTAATTCTGTTTTCCGCTAGCTTCAATCAAATTAAGAGGTTCTTTATTATTTGTTTCGCACAGAAATGATAATACAAAAATTATCATAATATTAAATGTAACATATTTTAGTGCAAAATTAATTGATATTTTGAAATGGATTTCGTAATAACACGAAAGTGATAAAAAATTATAATGTGCGCTATATAAGGTAACCTTCGTACAGTGATTATGACCTGACCTTTCTTTTTCCGACAGTATCATGAATTGGTGAAACTGGTTTAGTAGTTTTTGAAACGAAAGTTCTTTTAATAATTTTGCAATGCAATGACAATTTGATGATAATAAATTAATAGAATTTACTAAGAACGTATTAAATTTTAATAGTAAATTTTAATATATTTTTTTATTTGGTATTTCGTATGTATTTGGATTTAAATTATAGCAAAATAATTTTCACATTAAAGTGAAACACTGATGTTATGTGAAAGTTAATTATCTACAATTCTATACTTACTTATATTAATAACCTTAGAGTAGCTTGGCGCGATAATCTAAGTAACTACCAAAAGCTACTATTAAACACAAATTTTTAAATATGAACCAGTTCAAAAATATTTACATTTAACAATGGGGACGAAGCCGCAAGTAAAAATTAGTCAAAAATATTTTTAAAAAATCTGTTAAAATAATGTAAGCCATTACAAAAAATACATACAATATTCAACAATCACAACCCAGAAATCTATACTGGCAAAAGACAGCGATCACCTGACATGCTAAATAATGAAAAATAGAATAACCGCCCAGGATAATATATTATGGCTTCGCTACACAAAACCACAAAATCCCGTTGAAAAATGAGCCAATATCGCGAATAGCTCAGTGTTTTTACCTTTATGTTTATATCTGTATAAATAAAAATGGTGTTACACACGGGGCATTTCTATACAATTTTATTAATGTAAAATGTTATGCCTTAACTTTAATAGATAAGTAGTTTTATGACAAAAAAGTTCTTAAGAAATATATATTTTATTTCAACAACGGGATAGGCAGAGGAAGCATAGTGTTAAAACACTTCACTCCCCAATTTCCGTCCAATTCTGGAGGCATTGCGTGTTGAGTGGCGGTACTCAACTCAACACAATCTATAATACTAAATCCAGCTGTTAAATGTTATTATCCACTATAGAATTTTCAAAAAAAAAACGCAGTTAAATTACGTTTTAACAATAAAAGTGTCGATTTTAATTGAATTGAAATCGCAATCGCGTTGCACTCTCGTTACTTAATCCAATTTGATACCTCATCAGTCCGTTAAAACAAACAGCTGTAACGACTGTTAAGCTGCATTCCATAATTATGTTATAATTTTCTCTTTTTTTTAATTACCAATCCTTTTATTAGCACTTTTTGAGGCCATTTGTGGCGCAGTGCCATAAGTGAGACTGGTTGTGGGTTTGATTCGCACTCGAGAAAATTAAATATTTACTTAATTTCTTTCCTTTGGTGTCGAGGCAAAGCGCGACGTTGAGTTCCACCAGAATTTGGGGAAAATTTTGAGAAATGGGGAACAGAGAGTCTTCCATGCTAACCTGCTGTGTGCGGGATACAGCGTGAAGCTGAAGCTTTTATTAGTTTTAGTCGTATGTATGTATATATGTGCCTATGTGTGTTTGTTACTGAAACTTTGAACGTGATTTAGACTGACTTTGAAACGTAGGATTAATTTGAAATTTAGTATATTTATTAAGGACCTATGACAATAATAATATGAAAAAATAAATAAATTGAAAAAAGCTAGTCAAATTCAAGTCGGACTTGCCCACCAAGGGTTCCGAAACTAATTTCCTAATTGTCAAAAAAGGTGAACGGAAATTATAATTAAATAATTCAAAAACACGCTTTTATAAAAAATCCAACTTAAAAATAATAGTACAAGTTTTACATAACAATAAAACTTGTATTATTGTGGAGAGACGATGCACAGCATCTGTGAGAGGGCGCTGTATACTTCCCTTTGATTATCCAATGATTTTAACTTCCGGTTGCTGTTTTCGACCAATCAGCGATCGCCGGAAGTCACGTGGTCTCAGGTGGTAGGGCGCCGNAAAAAAAAAAAGAAAAATGTATTAAATTACAATGTAAAAAAAAAGTTTGGGGTGCTTTTTAAGTAAATATTTATCATAGGTGGGATTGAACCTATTATCACGAACGTACAAATCAGTCAATCAGTCAAACCACATTATTAACGCTAGTCAATTGACCGTTCATTATGCATTCAATGCATTTAACATTGATCAATACACGAAATTGCGATATCTCCACACTAATTAAAATATGTTTAATAGAAAAATTCACTAAATTTTACTAAAATATGAAAGGAAAAAATATTCATATATGTATTTTATATACTTTCATACTTATGAGGCCATCGTGGTAGAGGGTCTTACTGTATATGAACTGATTGTGAATTTGATTCCTACTCAATAAACTTATATTAAAATTGTTTTTATTTCCTTGCTCCGGTTAAGCTTTCACAATACTGACATTATTTGATTACTTTTAATATTTTATTATTTTCGAACAAAAAATTTGAAAGGCGGTTGTGGCACAGCGGCAGACTGAAAGCGCAAGATTGACGTTGGAAATTCCATTCCTACTGGTATGAAATATTTTTATTTCCTCGGCTTAGTAGCACGATAAAACGCAGCTTTTAGGTCCGCCACTCGACAGACAATGCAATATCTAAACAAAAGATAAGAAAAGGAGTGTCTCAACACTAGATTCCTCTTACCCTGCTAAATATTCAGATCGAAAGAGAGATAAAGAGAGAAGCCATAAAATAACTGTTTTAATATAAGCAAACATAGCGTTTACGTAATCCCCAAAAAAATCAGGGTCATAAATCATTGTTGCCGATCACGTAAATAAACGTCACGTTAATAAATACGTCGGGTCTATTGATATCGTACAATCGTCGACGTGACCCTTGCCTAACTGTAAGCGTGTGTAATTTGTGCTAATTACCGGTGTCATCGAAACAAAATCGATTTGATTACAATTGAACTCTCAATATTTAATGTAGGTTAAGGTTAACGAAAGAGTCATACGCTTGCATGGATTTTTAAAATAAATTATTTTTAATTTTTATAACCACTAAAGCAAGTATTTAATTGATATAAACGGTGTTGTGACTTTTAGTAAAGTTCACTTGTAAATGACACTTCAACTCGATGACTAATGATTTATTTGATGTCTAACTAAATGTTACATCAAAATGCATATGCATAAAAATTAAATAAAATTTGTGCAATGCAGTCCGTTATATGCAGATCAGTATTTTTTATTAGTATGTTGATGATTATGTATTTCACAAGTGTAGAACAAATTTGTATATAATGTTGTAAGAAACTAAAGTAATAAATCGATCGTTCAGTCAGACTTTCTGTTAATTAATGAATCGTTCAAGATCACGAAACTAAAATAAACTGTCTAAAATCTCTGAAAAAAATACTGGGCAAGTGCGAGTCGAACAAAGGGTTCTGTACCTATTATCTATAAAAACGGCAAAAAATCACGTTTATTAAGCCTAAGTAAGCTTAGTACCTTAAATATTTATATTAATCTGATTTTTTTTAGTGTTTCTTGTCATAACGGAAATACATAATCTATGAAACTTTCAATTGTCAGACAATCTATCGCGATTCAAAAGTCGGCGAAGAAACGCAGTACAACGAAGTCTTAGTAATAGGGTCTCGTTTTACCATTTGGATACAGAACCCTAATTCCACCCTATCAAATTTTCCGTGGCTGGCTTACTATGTGACGGAGCGGAACAGTGTTTTATTTATATGTAGGCACTTAATAAAATATTTTCATTTCGTCGCTTTAATAACTAGATATATCGCGGCGTTGGTTTCCGCCATTACAACTTGCAATATCTCGTAAGTAAAGTACAACAGAGTGTCATTAGGATATCTCTGTGTATTCTGATTGACGGGAAAAAGCGTGAAGCTACTAGTTGCGTGTTTGGTAATTTTTAAAACACAATGATAAATTTATAATGATATACTATTACATATGTTATAAATATTCTAGTCAGTCAGAAGGCCATTGGTTTTTGTATGACCCAATGAAAATACCTGACAAACATTAATTAAAATTAATTTTCCTAATTTTTTTCATCTTCGTGCTGTAACCCGCATGTAGCAGGACAGAGGAAGCTTAGAGATATTCCACTCCCCATTTTCCACCGAATTTTGGAGACATTGCTTGTTGAGTGGTGGAACGTGCTTCACTTCATTATGAGAGCGGGGATATGAAAATATTAAATATTTTATTTCTTCCAACGGAAATTGAACCCACTACCTGTCGCGGTAAAACTCACACGCTGGTGCCCCTGCGCCACAACTGGCCTCAAACTTTACACTTTAGATGCACTGAAGTATAAAGTTTGAGGCCAGTCGTGGCGCCCAATGACCAATATTTTATAACCAATATTTACCTGACTTGCTTTCCTCTGGTTCATTTTCATTCTTCTCATTTTCTTCGCCACTGTTTTCTTTATCAGAAGTATTTCTAGCGAGGAAGTCCTGAAGAGTAGCCATTCCAACTAATATTATCACTATGACATATAATGATCTGAAATATATAAAATATTTTTAACATTTTTCACACAGTTAGGTAGGTACAGGGAACCTATGTTGAAAAACTCCCTTCCCCATTTTCCGAAAAATTCTGGAGGCGTGTTGAGTGGCAGAACTCAACGCCGCACTTTCCTCGACTATACTCATATAAAAAATATACCAAAACAAACTATATATAAAACTAGCGACCCTATTGCGGCTTCGCCCGCTTTTACTACTGGATTATTCATATAATGTATGTTTGCAAATCACTTAAGATAATGTGAAAATTAATTAAACC
>JAKRZM010000502.1:1019069-1039013 GCA_036379175.1 Heliconius cydno galanthus | reverse complement strand
ATAAGAATGTACAAATAATAAACTATATATAAACCTTCCCTGAGAAATACTCGACCTAATGGTGAAAACCGCATCCAAATCCGTTGGGTGGTTTAGAAGAAGAAGAGTTAGAAAGTTCAGACAGACACAAAAAGCGACTTTGTTTTATAAGATATAGGATAGGATATTAAATTTGCCGTTTTTATATTTATGTAGTAATTTCAACCAAATTCTATTTACCCTAGCAGCAGCTAGTATAAAATAACATTTAAGGTGATATTACTTATTCGGAGTAGCAACAAGGCGAGGTATCCTCTAGGGAACCACTACCCCCTATTATACAACGCGTGTTTATGACAACAATACATATTACATTATACCCCTAAAGACAGAAATTTTATTTTATTTAACTAATGAGTATAAACAGAATATTTAAGCAAATAAAAAATAAGATTAAACATAAATAGCACTAAAAAATTTATATAACAACCTCTAATCCCAACATTGTTTCTTTATGAAGCCGATAAACCCCACAATCTTTCTACGCGAAATCGAAGTATCGTATTACAAGGTAAGTAAATTTTAAATTCTACGATTCTCAAAAACTATAACTTTTAAACTCTTTTCTGTTTTCAAGTGAAATGAGTCTTTTGTTTAAGAGTATTATGTTTGTCGGTAGGGAATTCAAATTCGATCTTATTGAAGGAAAAAAAAGAGACGAAAACAATTATTTGGTTTCTTACTTTTAATAGTATTATAAAAAAAAAATTTTTTGGCCAATTTCTAATATGTGGCTTTATGGAGCTTGAATCCACAACCACCTGTAATCATTGTAATTCCACAGTTCATTTTTATGCATTATATACTTAAATATACTTTAATATTGCATTATTAATTTAAATATTTGGACAAACTACATAAAGGGTAAAAATAGGGTAGGCAGAGGTAGCCTAGTGCTAACACACTCCGATCCTCACCATAATTTTCTAGACATGGCTCAAACTTAGCTGCGCGTTGTCTTGATACTAGAGAGAGGAAATGAAAATAACTCAAGCCCCCGAGTGGGAATCGAACCCACCACCGTCGCGTTTACAGTCAGAACTTGTGCCATTGCGCTACGATAGCTTCGACTATTAGACGCTAAAGATCTAATTTTAATACAAATAGTAAAACCTACAAATTATCTTACATAGTCAATATTGTCGGTATTTCCAACCATTCGTTCCACCAGCTCGACCCTTTCCTCACATGGCAATCAGTGTCATCCACTTTTACCCTCAAACTAATACCAGTCTTGTACTGATAATGCTTGATGGCATCTCGCAAGATAACTTCCACGTCTTCTGCTCCACAAGGTGACGGCACACAGACGCCCCAACTTAGTGTAGAGAAACGCGGCACGAAGTGACCTGGCTAAACGAATTATAAGAGCGCTTAGGATCTGTGGTAGTGTTAAATAATAAATTAGGAAAGCAGCTTCACGCTTTTTCCAGCAGTTTTCTACTATAAGGGAATTTAGTGTTATTATTACATTGCATGTTGAGTGATAGAACTCATCTTAAAAGATTTTTTTATACATTCTTCAAAAATATTTTTATATCGATAGTGTGGAATAACGTTAAAAAATAAATCTAAGTGAAGTTTTCGCATTGTTATAACTTTTATTGTTATCATGTTATTTCTTTATTAAAAACGAGTATAGAAATTAAAATATTATTCATTGATAGTGACAAATGAATATGCATACTATGTGATAAATGTACCTAGAAGGTTTTATTTATCATAATCATATGCAAAACAAATGCTTTAATAAAAAAAATATCGAACTCATAAAAATATACTTTACATTGTTATCATATTTGCTATCACTAAATTGAGAACTTATGTAAATATAATAGTCTTGACTTGAAATATATAGTTAAAATATATTTCAAATTCAATATTTTACCCTCACCTATCCCATTAATATGAAAAAACACACAAAAATAAAAAAACGGATTAAAACTCACATCATCAATTCTACTTTTAAACAGATTTCGGGCTTGCGCCAAATGTACAGGCATTTCCAATTCGGGCTGTTCTGCTTTCACATCAATCATGGCCAAACAATACTTCCCTTGTACCTTGACCACGCTGCCAGTGTCCAATTGTACCCTAGCGCGGACTCCCAGACACTGGTCGAAGTCACCCAGCTGTATACCATTACCTTGTAACAGCCCCGAGGGAACCTTCGCCGTTGCATCGAGCACTGTAATGAAAAATTCCACTTTTGTTCAACTATGTAAACCCTGTGGGAGCAGTTGGACCGTTCACAAACGCAAATGGACTTCTCAAGGGCACCTTTGTGTCCATTGTCTCTTTTATTTTTTATAGAGTATTGAAAATTTTAATCTTACCTAAGTGGACTTTTACTTAACAATTTTTTTTATTTTTCTAGCAACAGCTGAGAAAGTTAATGTTAAGTATTTTTAGCTTATTATTATTGTCGGTCTTATGAATAAACAATAAGGCATTTTTTAACTTCACGCTGTATTCCGCACATAACAGGGGGAACCCGGGAGCATTGTGTTGAGACACTTCGTTCCCATTTAAACATATCTGTTCCCAAATTTCTTGAGGCAACGCATATTTAAAAACCATAAAAGGCATTATCAAAAACCATAAATGCAGATGGGTCAATTTCTTCTTTTGTGTAATTATACATTTAACTTAGATAATTTATTTAACTTCAATTAATTAAATTTAAATGTTAGTACTATAAAGTTTTTAATCACGTTATTTTACTTAAATACATTTAAAATATTTTTTAAATATATAAGTAATACCAACTAGCAAAATTCGATAAAAATACTCAAGCCAATAAACTTTTAATGTAATAAGATACTCGTACAGGCATATTATTACCATATGTGTAAAATTAATTGATAAGCACACAATTAAATACTGGTTTATAAGCATATTGTGATATGCAAAACAATGTGGCTTTAGATAATTCGAAGCAATTCTGTTATTTCCATTTCACGTTCACAAAGATATCTAATTGTTATAATAAAAAGGATTGAAGATATCCTTTTTATTATAACAATTACTTACTAGTTACTAGCAGTCGTATTTAATTCAACAATAGATTTTCTTAGAAAGAACTATTTTTTTTTTATTTTAAAAATTATGATGTATTGTAATAACTTTCATATAAAGAACTAGAGCTTTGCGTCCAATAAAAATGTATGTTTACTATTGTTTTTTTTTTTTTTAAATAATAATCTTTAACTTATGACGAACTTAAAAATATTATAATAGTATTTTTTTGTTCGTTTTAATGTGCTACTTTTAAAACCTTTACACATTTCTATAAATTATCCATAATTATAATATGTATATATAAGTAGATATATCGTAATAAAATGAATGTGTAAAAATAAATTAGCTACTTTTATAACGTGGACAGCATACAATTTTTTTTCAGCTTTACGCTGAGTCCTGCATGTAGCAGGGAAGGCAGAGGGAGCCTAGTGTTTAGACACTCCCATCCCCAGATTCTTACGATTTCTGGAGGCGTTGGGGTTCAGTTGCGAAACTCAACGCCGCGCTTCGCCTCGACACCAGTGCGAAGAAATGAAAATATTAAATTTTTAATTTCCTCGACTGGTAATGAAACCCACAAGCATATTGACACATTGAAAAAATTGCTGTACTTACTGTTCAAAGCCCACAATTTAGATCCACGTAACTGTCTTAGTAGAATTTGCCCTTGTCTACGACATTCAGGGTTATGTATACGAGAAAAATTTGGAGCGAAAGTAGGTAAAAATGTATAGAAATCTTCAAATTCACTATGGAGTGCGTTGCGGCGCAACAACGCGTCTGATAGGTGCTGGACCCGATCATCTTTACTTGGAATTTTAGGCACATTTTCTTTTATCTCTTGTTGTTCTGCTGGAGCTGGAGCTGGAGGTATTTTTTTTTCTTTTACTATTTTAGATTGCTTTTCGATTTCTTTTACATCTTCTGCTTGTTTACTGTCTGCCTTTTTAACCTTCACGATAATATCTTCTTTTACCGCACTTTTTTCTAAAGTAGATCTTACCGCTTTAGTCTCTTTAATTTTATCTTCAGTGTTTATTTTAATTTTTTCAGTATCTTTTAAAACTTTACTGGGTCTAACTTTCTCATCAACACTTACGTCAGGTTTCGTCGGTTTCAAAGGTTTCGCTTTTAATTTTAAACTTTCCTTAATAATTTCTTTAGGTGGTGCTTTATTTTTTATATCTTGCGTACCTTTGTCACTAGCATCATCGTCATCAGGTTCATGTTTTTTCACTTTTGGTGAAAGACTTGACTCTTTGAAGGAAGTATCAATCTCCAATTTCTTTTTCGATTCAGTTACTTTTTGAGTGTCTTTGGATTTAGATTCGTCATATTCGTCATCGTCATCGATATCACTATCGTCGTCATCGTCATCAAAATTTAATACTAAGGATGGTTTTTTACTTTTATTTTTTACAACAGAATCACTTTTAGTTTGCGGTTTTTTTAATATAGATTTTTCTAAAACACTTTCATCTTCATCATCTTTTTCTTCAGAATCGGTTTTCACACTAACCTTACCTAACTTTTCTTCTATTAAATGTCGTTTATCTTTAAGATTTTTTTTAATATCATCAGAATGCTTAACACTTTCTTTTTTTAAACTATAAGAACCGGGGTCGAGGTCATTATCACTCACATCACAATTTTCACATTTATGTCTTCGTAAATCGGGTTTCCCTTCATGGGAAGTTCCAGGTAACCGCACGCGGAATGCGTTTATCACTGACGCTAATAGAGGAACGGTTAGTAAAATTAGAGCTAACGTCCATTTGTGGCACACCATGGCCGACGCGCGAGACGCTCAAGGCGCCATCATATGTCCGACTGAAACGTATTCATCCAAGCCCTGGCGCTATTTACGTCGCACACGCACCACTCCGGTGTAATCCTACGGGCACTTCATTGATGGCAGTGAACTTCGCTATGGGACGTAGTTTTTACTTGTTATCAAACGTTTTTAGTGGTAAAATCTACATTCCCGGCCGGAGTTAATTCGAGTGTACGGATACGAGGGCAAGCTTTATGGCTTACGGCCAAGATTAGTGTAAAAATAGTGTTTCAGAGGCGATTGTCCCGCCCGCGAGTCGAATTGATGACGACTGGTTTGATTAAATTACATTAACGTGATTGATTGACATATTGCTTTGCAGCTTTATGTTGAATATCACAGCAATGGGAAATGAAGAAATATCTCTTAAAAAATATCTCTTATAAGAAGTGTCCTTGAAACTTGACAGGTATATGTTATAGATTTTGATATTCACTGTAAATAAATAACTAATAAATTTTATATTATTCAACCAAAATATAAAAATAAAATCGTACATGAAAAAATGTATCAACTTATTTTTATTTAATTCAAAATTTCTTTAACAGATAGAAAATAGAATTATTAGGTTAATTATCCAAATGAGACTTTAGCAAACGTACAATATTATTCAAAGAAGAAAATAATGTTATTCATACTTTTAAAAACATATATTATTTCTTTTCTTTTTCTTTGGTATAACTATTGTATACTTCAAAACATTTAACTCGTAGCGTAGTAAGTATAATATATATTTTCTTAACAAATCTCTAAGAGTGATTAATTAGTAATACCTAAAAAGACAACAATAGTATATGAAGGTCCGTTTCATCAATTGTATTTTTACTAAACCCTGGCTCTCGCCCTTGGGTGTCGCAATCCACGATTGGCAGTCGTCAGTACAATGTGTGACCTCATGCTCATTTCAACTTTAAAAACTATATGAAATAAAGACTACAACAGACTGCTACATGGATAAGAAATTCGCCTGATTCGCGTCTGTGTTTCAAATAATTCATTAGTTTGATTTTTTCAGGGTATTATTTTTCAGCTTCACGCGTATCCCGCGCTTATCTGGGTAGGCAGCGGGAACTTAGTGTTACGACACTCCGTTTCCCACTTACCGCCGAATTTTCGAGACATTGCGAACTCAATATCATGCTTTTAAAAAAAATTAAGAAATTAAAATATTAATAAATAATAATCCATTTCATCCATGACCTGCATTGGATGCACATAAAAAATATGTTATAATTTTTAGTTGCAGCACGTTTTGACTTTGTCAGGTGTAATTTCTTAACAATATTAATTAATTATCTTCAGATATAAATTCTATCGAGATACTATTTTCTTAACCATTCCCTCAGGCTACTTAGTTTTTATGTGCAATAAAACAAAATGTTGTCGAAGTTAAAAATCGTTAAAACATGCGCTAAACACAAATTAAAATATTCGAAAACTGCACGAAAATTAATGTTATAAATCTAAAAATAACACAGACTAGTAGTCAGACCGACCACGGGCAGGTATAAAAATGTATAAATATGTAGATTTCATGACCTACAAATGACCATATGAAATAGAAGGAACATATTATTATTTTTATTTATCTCTATAGATAAAACCAAATAGCTTAGGATAAATACATGTTTATCCTTGTGTGCTTAAGAGCCCTAAAAGACTCCAGGAAACACGTCAAATAGTAATTTCAATCAATTGAACCTTATCTATAAATTGGAAGAAAATAAAACAACTGCAGTTTAAAATAAAAAGTTGGGTCACGTTATAAATAAAACTTCAAAGATATAACTCAGATAAATTACTTAAATTAATATAACATAATTAGCACGGAAAATATTAATAAAATTTATTTATTTGGAGTATTGTAATAAACTATCTATAAATCTTCTCAAAACTATTGTATCGCATGGATTCCAAAACTTGACAAAAAAGTAAAAATAATTATAAAAATGTAAAAACAAAGCTTTAACTAAAAAAGTGAAAACAAATATATATAAATTAAATAAATATATTGTGAAATTTCGCCATCTTCGTATTCACTGGGTCATTTATTCATGGGGAGCAAGGAGTCCCACTGTGAAATAAAAAAGATGTAAACAAACGTGAATTACATGATTGTTAAAAAAATAAACGTGATAATAACATTGATTAAAAACTTTATAACTGTGGCCATCATGGCTCAGCGGCACAGCAGCGTTACTGCAAACACGACGATTGTGATTTCGAGTTCCAATTGTGGAATGAATTATTTCCATTTTCCTCGCTCTGGTAACAAGACAAAGTCTCGAAAATTGAGCGGGATTGGAGAAAAGGAGTGTCTTCACTCTAAGGGACTTAAAGAAAGGAGAGAAAGGGAGTAAAGAAAGGCTCCTACTACATATATAAAGCTAAAAAAGAAATAAGAACATTACTAAACAAAATTATACATAAATCATTTTTTAAAACAATTTCATAATAAAATATAAAAAATATTTCATTAAAAAAAGAAGCGAACTTTTCCAGTCACCATATAACCTCTAACCTTAAAAATATATTTGAGTGCATAAAACAGTTACCTCTGGGTCTCGGTTAAGCCAGCCTTGACTCACATACACCACTTTTACTCTTGTATATGTATATGTTTATTTACGATACAGATAAACAATCATTTTGTTTAAATTTATTTATAAAAACTGCATATTGATTTATGTAATAAAGTATTTAATTCGATTGTAATATATTTTATATGAGTAATAAAATTAAATATAAAAACAGCCTCCATATTGTTTATCGTTTCTTAATATGGAAATTACGTTGATGGTAATTTATTTTAGAATTATTGATAAGTCAGTTGTTATCTTCGTCAACGTATGGAATAGAATAAAGAAAATTTAGTGTCATGTCATTCCTTTTTCTCCTTTATGGTTCAACTAGTGGACCCGAACGCGGCTACGCCCGCTTAAACTATACGAATATTTATTAAATATATTTATGAAATTGTTTTCAGCTTTCAATAGAGAGATGCGTTAAGCATGCTCATTTTGGGTGACATTTCCTAACAACAAACTTTGCAAATCGTTGCTTAGCAACGACGTTGTTATTAACATGGCGGAATAAATTGCTTGTCAAATTAATAAGTATTTTCATATATTGGTTTATATCGAAAATATTACAAATATGAGAAAAAAAAGTATCCTATGTTCATCCCGAGACTCTCAAGTATCTCTGTATGAGTATTTTAACACAATTAAATTAGCAATTTGGCCCTGATTGCGTAAAAGACAGACAGACAGAGTTACTTTCGAATTTATAACATAAGTATGGCTTACAGATATAAAATGCAGAAGATCATCTTTAGATGCTTGCTGGATTTTATGAATAATAATATCATTATTTTTAACATAAATACTTGACAAGCCACTACAAGCTAATAAATCATAAAAATTTTAATAATGTACTCCTAATCTGTGTTTATTTCATTTCCTCGAGTGGGATCAAACCTACGAACTGTCGCGCTTATAGCCACACGCTTGAGCCCCTGCGCCACTAGTGGCCTGTAATAATCTTTTAATTTATGTATTTTTGAATTAATTTGTTATATTTTTTTCCATTCTCCACTCTCTGCAGAGTTCTCGAGGTATTACGTGTTGAGTAACGGGACTCAACCCGCACTTTGCCTCGTTTCCAGAGCGAGGAAATTAAAATATTGAATATTTAATTCCGAGTGGGAATATACGAACAACTTTTTTTTCCTTTTTTTATCTATAAATACAATTTATTTTTTTGGCTTAGATCACCTTTTCCATCTAAATATAACATATATGTGTATAATATAATTTAATAATTCATTATTTCCGCGACCGCGACCACTAAATGCAGTTTGATCTTTATAAAATTCTGCCTTTTCCTTATGCTATGCTAATGTATATTTTTAAAAATACTATACTTTATTTAAATTGTCTAATAACTAATAAAAAATCTTCGCAGTGTAAAAATATATTCAAAACACTTACAACGTTTTACTTAATTTATAACTTCCTTATTTCCTAATATGGAGCAAGTCATGTTACAAATTTGTATTTTTTAAGATAAATTAATGTGTAAATTAATTATATTTTTATATTCAATAGGCCTTTCTAAAGACTAGTAGTTATTTCAGGAAGCTACTGGGCTGAAGGCAGTTCTGTTGAGAATAACTGATAAAAAAACCAGAACAACAAAAACACACAAACAACACACAAACAGTTGCGCTATTTAAATTCAAAATTAAATATTTATCCATTTATATTTTATTACTAAGCATCCACTCTAATATTTACAAATATTTAAGAATATTTATTTTAAATTAGTGATGAACTAAGCAAAAAATTAAAATTATCTTTATTAAAATAATTTAAGTAAAGACCAATGGGACAGCGTCTGGCTGTAAATATGATGTTAGTGGGTTCGATTGCTACTCGGAAGCTTGTTATCCTTGTTGGGACCCTATAACCAAGACTCCACGTGCGTCCGTCCGTCTATCTGTCCACCTATCAACAGGCTGTATCTCATAAGCCATGGTAGTTAGACAGTAAATTTTCACTGGTTTTGTATATCTGTTGACATTATAACAACAAATACAAAAAATGGAATAAAATAAAAGTTTTAGGGGGGTGCCATACAACTAATGTGATTTGAAATTTTTATAGATATTAGTACGGAAAATCAGACTCGCATTATCTGGTTTTTATTTTCTTTTTTCCGCCCTGACCATGGAGCTCCAATTCTCAAAATGTACGTCTTGTAAGTCTTGAATTCTGGCGGTAGGTGAAGTACAGAGTGCCTGGACACTAAGCACGAGTCGCAAATTTTACAGGTATATTCATCACTAATATCAGGGATAGTTAAAACGAAAATCAACAAAATAAAATAATTTTACATATGAATATTCTTATATACCCACAACCTTAATAGCTTTCCATGATATCAATAAACACATTATATTAATAACATTTTAATAATGTTAGTGATCGTGACGACTACTCGTTATGATTATATTATTCTTTTAACGCATGTGTCGGCCGCATTCGGAATGGTTAATTCATATATAATTGATTTATGTATATAGGAATTTCTTTAAATATACATATATATATAAAAATATTTAGCAAAGTCTCAGCTTCATGCTGTATCCTGCACATGCTAGAGAAGGCACAGTGTGAAGACAGTCAGTTCACATTGAGACACTTCCATTCCGCCGGATTCTAGAGGTGTTAAATGGCAACGCCGCGGTTTGCCTCGTGTAACACGGCGATGTAATGGAAATATTAAATATTTTTTTCTACAATGGGAATCGAACCCACAACCTATCACGTTTACAGCTCCTGCGCCAAGATTGCCCTGTTTGGTTTTCTTTGGTTTCAATTTTATTTTTTTTACCTCCTGCGGTTTTCGTCCACTCATCATACACGGTAGGCTAGACGAAATGAAATTTTGGATTTTAAGTGTGTAGTGAAAATCAAAGTAATTTTTCAATATATTTTCTCTTATTACCCTTTAAAGCGTTGAAATAAAAATATAAAAAAATATCTCCAAAATTTTAAATAAATTTAAATATTATTTTCATGAATGACAAAAATTTAAAATTACAATGAATAAAAATTCAGAAAAGAATTAAAAAATCATAATGTCACATTCGCTACAATATATATTATTCTATACAAATCCATTAATTCCAGGACCAAGGCCAATCTTCAAAATTAACATAAATAATATGTTTTTAATAATAAACTTTAAAAAACTTAAATTAGCCCTTGATCTATGAGTATCCTTTCACAAATATCCACGCCGCTTAGTTTAGTTTGCATCTCGCCATTAGTCGGAATACATTCACCAATAAAATTAAAAACTAAAAATGTCAAAGATAAATAACGAATAAATAAACTATACTAATTTCAATAAAAGTAGGTAGATAAAAAATAATTAGTCAACTCTATTGTCATCGGTGTCAGAGGGTTATTGTTTGAACGATTCTTAATAACGCGCTGTCGGTGTGCGGCATCATTGCTAAGAGAATCATGGCTGCGCGCGCCTGCGTGCTCCTGTGCCTGATGTGCGCCTGCGCCTGCGCAGCCCGCGAGTGTATCGAACTTACTATGAACAACAATTTACTATCAGAAAGCATATTTAATGGCACTGTATTTAAAGTAAATAACGAATCTTATGTGGAAAGTGCTAAAATTAACATATTAGAACTATGGGACAGGTTCCCGAGGATCATGGTTCCGATGAATGGCACGAGTGAACAGTGTAGACGGGACAGCAGGTTGTTTTTGGACAGTCTTGACCGGTTGGAGCTGTGGGCATTGAAAAGTAATTATTTTTTTATATCTTTACCTTTAATTATAGTCGTATAAATAAATATAATGCTTATTATGAAAATAATATCCATATTTTGTGACCCTAAACATAAAAAATACGTAAATACTTAGTTTATTAGAATATATTTAATTGGATCGAAAATGGATATTGTTTTTATTATAATACTTTAAAACTAGCAACAAAGCTGACCGGCCGGTGCAAGTTTAAACACCAACCGTTCACATGCCAGTGTACAACCAGCCATAACATCAACGAGGATCGCATAGAAAAGTACTAAAACTATTGTTTTCTATTGATCTACAGTGACAGCATGCGTCTTTAATCATTTTGTTACCTTGAAATAACTTAGCATTCTCACAAATTCAATCTTCCATAAATACTCCTCTAATGGCGGACACCATTTCCAAACACTGAAAATATAATAGAAATTCTAAATGTGATGTAAATTAGTTATTGTTTCGCTTAAGCAAATCTACATTGTAATTTCATTCATTTTTTATTAATTCTTATTAATGAGATACTTTATCGTTGGGTTCAATTCCCCACTTTAGTAACGAGGTAGAACGTCACGTTGAATTCCGCCAATCAACACGCAAGCCTCAAGAATTCAGCGGAAAATGGGGAACGAATATATCTTAGTGAGAACAAAATGTCTTAGCTGTAGGTTCCCAGGTTCCCTGCCTACCCAGGCAGAGGGAACGCACACAAAGCAAACTGAACAAAACTTAATAATTTTATAATAATAGCTAACTAATATAAAGTGATTCTTATTCCTTCTCTTTGTAGTTCTTTATATTATCGCGTCTTCAAGTTCGTAAAACATGCCATCATCCAACTGTCTCAACGAAAATATTCATAGTCCATACTTATTACTAACAAAGAACAGCATTCTTAACAAGACATTTAATTTCTTGTCTAAAACAATAAAATAAAAAGAATCTTCTCAAGACAGCAATTTAAAAAACGTATATCTGTTTTCTTCTGTTTTGCCCCGTCGTTAACGCGTTATATTTTTTGTATTTTTAAGGCTTTTAAAGAAAATAATAACATCCTACAATATTTGTTGTCTCTAATAATGAATTGCCCTTAAGTTGCCAAATTCTTTTTAACATGTGGGTACTTTATCAGATCACAAAAAACACCATTTTTTAAAAATAAAAATGTAAACAAAATTAAATTGGAATTCATTAGGTTCCTTCTGAGGTTCCTTTGTATTGTTATTTTCAGTATACCTGCAATATTGGTTTTAGTTTGATTTTAAATAATTCGTATTAATTTAATGTGTCTGGAACATATAGACAACGATGCACTGTACAGAATTCACAACCTTTGTCATTTACTTATTATCTAAATTAGTAATATATGCACATACATATTATAAACATACACGTGTGTTCGACAAGAGGGAGATTGGTTAAAAAATATGCTTAATTTTAGCTTCGCGCTATATTCTGCATATAGCAGTGTAGTCAAATGGAACCTAGGAACCTCGTGTTGACACACCGTTCTCATTAAGATAATACCGTTCCCCACTTTCGTCCGAATTCTAGATTCGAATAGGAAATGTAAATGTTAAATATTTTATTTCCCCAAGTTGGAATCGAATCGACCAAGCATCGCGTTTATAGTAGCACAGTATAGTAGCACTAGTTCCCCTCCAAATTACATGGAAATTTTATTTTTCTGTGAGAAATTATTAATCTATCGTGGCACAGTGGATATTGTCTGTTTGGAAGTGGGTTCGATCCAAAAATTCTGAAAATGATAACTTTTATGTTACCCACTAATGAGGAAAAAGCGCGTCGGTGAGGTCACTTTAAGCTTCGGACGATAATGGAGAACAGAGTGTGTTAACACTAGATTCCATCTATCTACAGATAGGCTAGGCTGGATAGGCTTCACAATATATCCCGCATATAGCGGAAAAGACAAAGGATATATTATGCTTAAAATAAAAGCAATGTTTACAAATTTAATGAATGACTTATTAACTAAGCACTATCGTAAAAAGGTTAAAAATAAAAGTAACAAAAACCGTTAACTGGTTTGAGATGATATTTGGAACAGGTTTTTCATACTGTTATAATATAAATCTTTTTACATACATTAAAAAACTAATAATATATTTATATAGTTTTTTTTATTTATTTGTTTACACATCCATATGATTAATATAGCAGGTGTCAAATATACTACTTGATACAGTCTAATGTGAGGTCGGTGACATTCACTTTGTCTGGTAGAGAAGTCCTGCGAACGATATATTAAGCAAGAATATTTTATTTAAATGAAGTGACCTTACTAGTTGTACCATGAGAAATAAAATAAATAGACTAGATTTCAATAGGGCTGCTTGCTACTAAAAATTGTCTTTGTTTGGGTTCACGCTGTATCCCGTATTTAGCAGAGTAGTCTGGCAACTTAGTGTTACGACACTTTGTTTAACATTTGCGCTGAATTTTTGGAGACATTCCGTGATGAGCGGCAGAACTAAACGCCGCGTTGCGTCTTATTATCAGAGCAAGAAAATGATAATATTAAATAATTCATTTCCCTTGCGGGAATCAAAGCCGCAACTAAAACTATATTTAGTGTGAATATAATATTTTGGAAAAAGTATAAAAAATTGAATGTAGCCAGACTTAAACTTGCAGCTCTGTCCTTAAATCGTCCCAGCGCTTTGACCACTAAGCAATGCGTTCTTAACAAACTACATAGGTACATCGATTTTTTTTATACGCGCGCTTACATATTATTAATGTTGGCGTTTAAATTTTTATACATTTTTTAAAATATTTTTCTCCCCTTAGTGTAGAATAACATATGAAAAAAAAAATTAAAAGAATTGAAAAATAGATAATTTTCTTGGACAATTAAACTTACCTAAAGGTTGTGTGGGAATTAAAAGCCCCAATTACATATTGTATCTAAATATCAATAAACTAAAAACATTACATTTATAAAAGATACAAATAGATACTAGATCTGGCAACCCTGATATTTAAAATTTTGCAAGTTATATGAGAGAGAGATAGACTCGTCTCTTTATTTATTTTTTCATACAAAAGTGATATATTAAAAATAGAATAGATTGCTTGGAGCATGTGTTGTTGTTTTTTTTTACTTAAATTGTTTTTAGTTTATTTATTTATACCATCGTAGAACAGTCTCTGATTATAAAAACGTTGGATGTGTGTTCGATACCCTCTCCGAGAAATAATTATATTTCAATTATTTTAATTTCCCGCTCGTTTCACAATGTCTCGAATTTAAACGGAATGTAGAAGACAGTGTCAGAAAAAGCATGACGCTGAAAAAAATACATGAATGTTTTTCTTTCTTTTATATGAATTTGTTATCGCCGTCCACTTTTCAACGTAGACGTCCATCATAGAATGCAGTTGAAATTATTTAATCAAAGAGCTAAAGAAAATACCACATTTTTTATTTATTACACTGTGTAGGTATATGATATTTAAGCATTCATAAAAAAAATGTTAGTACGGTCAAAAGAAATAGATTGACGCATTTTTTCAAAAACTTCAGTTTCACTACCAATATTTGATCAAAAGAAAAAAAAACGCTTTCATAAAAATTTAAGATATTTATTAATCTAATACTAAATAATACTGATAGTTTTTATAAATAAACTAATATTTATATCATACTAGTGGGCCCGGACGCGGCTACGCCCGCGAAAATATAAGCCTAAATCATTAAAATAAGTTAAAAAATAATAATAAGTGGAGATTTATTATTAGAAAAAATATCTGAGTAACCGAAATGAACAAACCAAAGAAGTAAAAGTAACTAAAGGAAATTCTTAATATTAGAAAAAAAAAACCTAAAGTTTGCTGTGCGCGCGTACTAAACATTTTTCTATATTAAATAATTATTAATTTTTGCGAACAATATTAAATAAAATCTCAAATGATTAAAATTACGATATTTTAAGTGTATAACATCGGTATAGATAACCGAACTGAGATAAATTAATTATAAGCAGCAAATAATTACATAAAAAATAATAGTAATTCGAAAATCTATAAAAATTTACAAAATCATCAAAGTCATCCGCCCGTTCGCGTCGGTCATACTCATATTATGCCGCCCGAAGGCTAGGTCATTTGGAATCAGTCACATCTTAATTATTTATTAGAATGTTATACAGTAAACTATAATTTCCATCTAGATGAAATGCTAAAAGTGACTATTATATTTATTTTCATAAGGATGAATATCAAATTATAGAAATCATCTAATTTTTGTTAATGATTTGTATAAAGAGATTTGTATAAATCTATATCGGCGCGCACCATGTATGCATTAAGCAAACTCACTGTGGGTGACGTTTTCTTAAAACAGCAAACTTTGCAAGCTGTTGCTTAGCAACGCGTAGCGACGATTGTTATTAACATGGCGGAATAAATTCCTTGTCAAATTAATTATTTTAATATATTGGTATATAACGAAAATATTACAAATATGAGAAAAAAAAAGTATCCTATGTTCATCCCGGGACCCTCAAGTATCTCTATATGAGTATTTTATCACAATTAAATTAGCGGTTTGGCCCTGATTGCGGAAAAGACAGACAGACAGACAGACAGACAGACAGACAGACAGACAGACAGACAGACAGACAGACAGACAGAGTTACTTTCGAATTTATAATATAGGTATGGATTATGACATTAACAATACTAACTAAAAAAAATTGATAACCCAATAATTAATTACGCCATTCTATTCGCATTTCCAAGTGCATCCTAAATTTTATTCCGAACAAGTCGCGGAGCCAGTCCAGTCACGCCAATGTCACTTAGGAGGTACGCGTGCAGCATTCACCGTTCACTCATTTCACCACTGACATCCAAAAGATTCAATGTTATTAGGCGACATTCAAAAGAACTGGCTTCGATTTGCGTCACGCTACGGAATGATAGATTAGCCCCAGGATGTATATTAGTAAGCTTATCTTTTTATGTTTTACTAGCGACCCCTTCGCGGCTTCGCCCGCCCGCAAAATTATTTATTTTTTCTCATCTGAATTAATTTCGTTATCTAATAACATTATACAAAAAAAATGTAGTTCGTTTATTATTGTTGTGTTGGTTAATTAAGAATAATATACATACATATTTGTGATTTCCTATTATTATTGGATTTAGGAAGATATCAAAGATCAAAGTGATCAAAGTTCAGTTCCCTTAATAACCTGATTAACAGCTATTTAATTTGTTAATCAGGTTATCTGAGGCTGTAGTGGCGTATCGGCACAGCTACTGACTGTAATTCACTGGTCGTGAGTTTGATTCCCACTCGGGATTATCATAATTCAGTATATCTCTGGTAATACGACAAACCGCGAGCTGCGTGCGCAATGTAAATGTCTTAACACTAATTTTTCTCTCCTTATCTCCCTATATGCGGGATACAGCGTGAAATTTAAAAAATCTGGTTGTGAAAAAAAAAAGGAAAATCTGCTCCGTGTGATCTCCATTCAACGTGTCATTAGTAAATTGACCCATTGGCACGCTCGAAGAATGTGATGAAAAACTGTAGTCAAAAAATCCTTTGGTATAGCAGGCTCAAGTAATAATGCAAATTTTGTGGAAAAAATATCAGAGCATTTATAATATTTGATTAAAATATTATTTCAATATTTTTTCTAAGCTTGTTTCGTAAAAAAATTTAATATGCATTTTAAACATTTCATATCTCTAATATTTATTGAGAAGGTCGTATGTATTTCTTAATTGTGATCCACAATTACAAAATTCCTTGCATTCTCTACTTTCAATTTACTCTTAATAAAATTTCTTTTATAATCCTTATTTTTTATCAAAGAATATCCTGTACTACAAACGTATGTTGGTCAGTCAAACTTCTTAATGATTAGTCAAAGCTAAAAACTATTAAATTTTAAGATGAAGATTTCGCTTTTTGTTCTATCCAATAAATAAATTAATATATTAAAACCTTTATTTATTTCTTTAAATTTAATTTAATCTCTATTTATTTTAGCAAGTATATTATACTTCAATTATTATGTTATTAAAGTAACATTATTACTTGTTGAGTAAGACGCAAAAGTCACCTCATACATGACGAAATTTGTAAATCGACTACTACATTAGAAGTCTCCAAGCAAAAACATTTATTAAAATTTTAAATTAATAAATAATAATACTAATTATTACATTTTGACCGTTCTGAATCAGTTTGCGTTTGACTACAAACATGATGGTTGTGAGGTCACTTTACCATTGGGTTCTATAAGTCTCAAATAGGAACAGTAAGTGGACAACCACGTGTCTTGATTAGGTTCTTCTCTGCCTACCACATTATAAGAGAGAAAGCGCGATGCCGATAAAAAAACTAATAGAAACTTTACCAACATCAAAAATAAACAGTAAATCTAAGAAATAATATTGTTTCAGTGTTCGACGCCACTGCGAAGCCTCCATCAGGTATTCTCAGCGGCAACGCCAACCAATACGGCGATTTCGACGAGTGTTTAGACATCGATGGTGCGGTCCAGGGCAAGTACTGCCTGGCATCTCTTCAAGTGAGCATTGGCGGCGATAAGGGATATGAACACTTGGACTATTTGATACACAGCGGACATTCTATACGGAGTAATGTTACTGACGTATGTTGTTTTTTTTTTATTTTATTATATTTTTATATTTTTTCTATCATATATCATCATGATGCAGAGCGAGGTAAACGGTAGTGGATTTGGATCCCATTCGGGGGAAGGATATGTTTATTTCTTCGCTGTGGTAACAAGAATGGGCGAGCCGTTGAGTTCCTCCACTCAACAGACAATGTTGCACTATTTTCCTTCTTTCTATATAAGGGATAATTTTTATTTTTGAAGTAGCCAAAGAGAACAAACTACTGATGGAACCTCCTTTCTCCATTCTCTACTTTCTGCCTGTATTTAAATTAGGGTGGCAATGAAAAATAATCTTAAGGTTGGTACCTTCCCCTGAAAGGGAATGCAACGTACAACCGTCAGGTAGTTTCCAAATGCGTCATGTTAACGTCATATTTTTCATGTTTTTACTCACAATTGCCTTATATTTTGTTTTGTATTTTTAAACAACTAAAATGGACATCTCAACCTCGACACTATTATTTTTTACATCGTTTTATTGTATTTTTATGGTAATTAATTATATTTACTTTTAATTTTAAAAAATGATATTGATTATTAATTATTCTTGTAAAATTATTATTATCAAAGATTGAAGCCCATATAATAAAGTCATACATAATAACCAAATCAATAAAAGACAACCGCTTAATTGACATCGTAATTGGATAGAGTATTTGGACCACAACCAAGAGGCGCGAATTTGAATTTCCATATTTTGAAAATTTAAAACGAAATTTTAATATGCTTATAGTTTAAAAGAAATTTCAAATGCTATAAAATGCTTGATAAAAAGAAAAAAATCGAATGTTAAATCACTCCGTTCTCCTATTTTCAACGGATATCGAATTTGAAACACTGCGTGATGCGGGATGCGTTCCAATGCTGCACTTGCGAAATAAAGATAAGTAATTTCCCCAAATAACAATCGAAGCTACGACCTTCGTATTTAGAGCCAGACGCTGTTGTACGGCACCACGATAGCCTCAAACTAAATATTATTTTGAAATATTATGAAACGCTAAATTTATTTAAAAGATCCTAATTATTTAAATGAAAATATTTAAAAAGTTTGATATTTATGTGATATTGTATAGACATAATAAAAAAATATACACTTTTTAAAGCAGAAAAGACTGCATCCCCCAATTTTTGAGACATCACGTAGAATAGCGGTACTTAACGCCTCGCTTCTTACCAGAGCGAAAAAATAAAATTAATGATTAAATTTCATATAAAACAATTGTAATAAAGCTATCTAATAGGCCATTAACATTTTAATCGTCTTTTGATAAACATAGTACCTATAGGCTATTTGAAAGCCTCATTAGTGAATAACAATTATTTAATTAAATAACTTTATCTCTGTTTCTTACAAATGAATTGTGAAATAATTTATAATTGTCGCTATATTATACGGTTTTATATAATAAAATAAATGGGGAACGGAGTATCTTAACACTAGCTTCCATCTGTGTATGCGGGATATAGCGTGAAGCTCAGTTTATGTGTTTGTTTTATTTACGAGAGTAGAATATTGTTAATTTGTATATTTTTATAAAACGTCGAATGAACGAAAACCTAATACTGGTTCGGAAGGCAATTCTCCTAAGAAAACCTAAGCCTACACGTTCTGTATGCTACATTTTTAGAGTTCCGTACCAAAAGAGTAAAACGCGATCTAATTACTCTGGATTTTTTTGTCCGTCCGTTCGTCTGTTTGTCTGTCTGTCACCAGCCTGTCAGCCATTAGCCGTGATAGTTGAATATTTCACAGATAATGTATTTCTGTTGCTCCCAATTCCCATTCGGCAAACTTATTTCTTACGGTACGGAACATTTCGTGGAAACGTATGGCTCGTCATTGGGTAGTTTTTTTAAAATTAAAAGCTTTTATTTAACTTGCAATGTATGTATGTGGGTTCGGGTGAAATCTTAGAGCTCAATTTTGAAGTAGATATCGTCAACCGATTGAGCTGAAATTTTGTATACACGTTTACTTTGGATGACAATGCACGATAAAATATGTGACGTCATTCTAAAT